>RJWJ010016134.1:0-17460 GCA_004363605.1 Indri indri
GTTCCACGGGTGGACAGTCCTGAAGCTGTGTCATGTGCTGATTTTGGAGAAGTAAGTTTACGGGGCCATGTTTACTAGCGCCTTACATGTCTCTACTGTGAACACAGTTTCATGCCTGGAACTGGTTCCTCTGCAGCAGACGAGCGTGCGCTTCCAGCTTCTGCCCTGCGCCCCTAAGCGCCCCATCCATGGAATCATACTTGTTATCTCCACGCATTTGAAGGAAGGCCAGTGTGAGTATGGATGCTTGTGAATAATGTAGAGGTATTCAAGACTGCCTTGGGAAATACAGGATGGAGGGGAGGCACAGCCGAAGGATGTACTTGATACTAACACGAAACCCAAAACCCCTGACACTGAGTTAACAGGTTGGTGCAGCTTTCTTTGTGCATTTAATCAGCTGTCATCTTCAGGCATGCCCACATGTGGTTTGGTTGTTTTTTTTTTTTTTTTTAATTCTCTCACCTTCAGGGAGCCCTTTTCATTGGCACACCCAATACAATTATTGTCTGAACTGACTTTTATGATGGAGGATGATGTTTCTATGTTTTTTTAAACTAAATGGAGGACTTTAGACTAATCATGGCAATTGAACCTATAACTGACTTGTGATTTTTTTTGTTGTTTTTGTGATTTTTATTTTGTTTCTGTGACTTGTGATATTGAAAAAAATAATTTTCAACCATAGTATCAGTAAGAAGCGTATTTTACATGGCAACCTAGTACATGCATAAATGTATGTATACGAGTATATTTGTGTGTGTATCCACACATATTTAAATTTCATAAAGTAGTGTTTATTTGTACTACATGAGATTCTCTGATATTTTCTATTCTATTCCACTTTTTAAAATGCTAGCATTGTTCCACTAATTAGATTTTATTACTGGTGGTGTTGGAATACCCTGTGGTAGCAGGCACATTTCAAAGTACACCTAAGTGGTCTCTTTATTTTTAAGCTTTGTGAATCATGCTTATTAGAGATTATTGATTTTTTTCCTTCATTCATTTATTAGTGAATGAATGAGTAACATATTTACTGAGCACCTACTATGTGCCAGGCATTGTGATTAGTGTTAGAAATACAGAGATAGGTGATTAAGTGAAAACAAGTCTGTGGTCAGCCGAAAAGACTTTCAGTTCTCACAAAGGAGAGGCAATGTCAGTAGACGGAAGGGGGTTTCAGGCCAAGCAAACAGTGCCACGGATGGCATGAACACGCCTGACTCTCTGAGGGAGCCATGCAAAGAACCGCAGAAGGAGCTCCAGGTGGGACTATAGGAGTGGACGAGGAGGGCCTTGAATGCCATGTGAAGGAGTTTGGCCTTTATCCTGTAGGCCAGTGGTTTCTAACATTTAGCTCAGAGAATTTTTATTTTCAAGTAGAAAACTATTTGTTACCTCAATATATACAACTGCACACTTGGAGCTACTCTAGATGAAGCAGAGGGCCCTCCCCTAAATTTCCTCCCCCAGGACTCCTGAGTCCCCTGAAGACTTCACCCGAGTACCACCAATGTGGGTTTTAAGGGATGCCAGGACCTCCCTTTTGTGTCAGGAGTATCCCTCTGAGGACACTGTGGAAGAAAGCTTGGAGAGGAGGAAGGTTGTGGGGGGAGCTATTTAGGAGACTCTTGTGCTCTTCCAGGGAAGAGACAAGGCCCTGAAACTGGGGTTGTGGCTAAGGGCTTGAGAAAGCAAGGACTTAAACTGTTGAATTAGAATCCCTAGGACTTGCTCTGCAAGGGGATGGGAAAGGGAGGAGGAAGGAAAAGGAGTTGGTTTTGGTTATATGAAGCCTCTGGATGTTGGATGCTTAGGGCAGATGGGGGTTGTGTGAGGTATTTTTGTCACAGATCTGCAAGGCAGGCTATTGTCTATTGTCTAGATTTTTTTCTTCTATCACATGGACTCCAGTATTTAGGCATATTCATATTTTCCTTAGCTCATGTTCATCTGTATTCTACCAGCCTTTAGAAACGGTGCAGGCCCGAGGCGCTCTTGGTCTGCCTGTGCAAATGCACATTGGAGGTCCTCCTAGGGCCAGAGCACCTGGGAGTTCCTGGGTTTGGATTCAGGCATCCGGGACTGTCCATCTCAGGGGCCGATGCTGAGAAAGGAAGAATGGCTTCAGAGCCTACCTTAGGTCACTGCTCTGCCACTTACTAGCTATGAGACGGTGGGCAAGTTACTCCTATAGATGAGAATAATATCCACCTTATGGGATTGTTGTGAGAACCTGAAATAATGTGGAAGATGCCTAGCTCAGTGTCTGCATACAGTAGACACTGCACATGTGAGGTGTTAATTATAACATTTCATTATGAATATTAATCCTCTCTCCTCCCTGCAAAGAAGCTTCCCTATTGAGAAATATTACATTAATGCAAGGTGGGAGGATTAGGAAAAGTCAAGGTGGAAAGCAAAAACATTCAAAGGACACATGTTCTGATGGCCTCAAGACACTGGTGACCTGTGGCTTTGTTTGCCATGATGTTCAGAGGGCATTTGTAACTTTCAGTCCTTCTCCTGGGAGGTAGAAAAAACACTGAAAAAGACTTTATTTTTTAACTCAAAAAAATTAATATATTCTTCACATTTTTATCTTTTCTTACTGAACTTCCGTGTTTTAGATTTACATTCAGTGCACATTAAAATGATCCTGCATAATCGATCCTAAATATTTATTGAGAGGATGATTTAAGTACAATAAAAATACGTTAAAACTTTTGATAAATTGATCCCCCCCCACACCAAAAAAAATCACCGAGGTTGGAGGGAGAGAGAGAGATGGAGATGGCAGTGGGAGACTCTTGTTCCTCAGAAGCAGAGGGACATGCTCAGTGTAGAAATCCAAGTCAAACAGGCCCTCACTGGAGGAGGGTTGGCCCTTCGTGGGGGTTATTTAGCGTTAGTGCTCTGTTTCTCTTTGTTGAAACAGCTGTAGTTTGGAATCAGGGGATAATAAAAAAGAAATATTACTAGATTTCCAGGGGGATTATTTATAATACTTAAAATTTGTGTATCACTTTCATCTTGGAGAACATTATAGAATATTACTATAATATTAATAGCAGTTGTTGGTAGGGGGCATTATCCCCCATTTTACAGATTTCAATCTGAGATTTTTTTGAATTGTGCTGTTTGCTCCAGCCTACTTTAGTGGTAATATAAATCAGAGGCTTCTGGATTCCAGAGTGGTAATTTAAAGGCTCTGATGCCTATCTTTGGACCTGCCTTTTCCAACCCTCTTGGAAATTGCCCTCCTTCAGATAAATATTTGTAGGGCTCTGAATACCCTTTAATTCATGAGGGGGAAAAAAATCTTGTACCTCTCCCTACAATTACTCCATATTAGAGAATTATGAGTAAGTCTTTGAGATACCTGAGTATCTCATTTGTGACATCAAAGTGGTGATTGAGCTTATTAAAAACCTTTTCCAAGAGAGCCGAGCATTATCTGAAAGTTGATAATCAGATATTTTTACAAGGTCATTTTTGTTTCTGATTATCAAGCACAAGAGAAGCATGGCCAGTTGTAAAAGGGAGGCCTAAATGACCTATTAAAAAAAAGTCAGGCTGAGTGTGGCATCTCATGCCTGTAATCCTAGCACTCTGGGAGGCTGAGGCAAGAGGATTGCTTCAGGCCAGGAGTTTGAGGTTGCAGTGATCTGTGATGACACCACTGCACTCTAGCCCGGGAGACAGAGCAAGACCCTGTCTCAAAAAAAATAAAAAGTTCAAACATTTATTTGTATAAGTAGTATACTAAAAAGATATGGCAATATGAATTATAAGATATGGAGATATAAAATATGTCCTAGACATTATTTTTGGTAGCTATACAAACAAACTTGAACAAAATTTTTAAAAGGGAGTAAGCTTTTAAGAAAGGATGAAATGAAATAAGCGAAGATACCCTGAAACCCCACTAAGTGACAGATACTATTAATAGCTGAATGCTTTATTTAACATGCCTACTAGTCCATTGTTATTCTATTAATACTGTTAGAAAAATGCTGGCAGATCGGCATTACAATCTAGGGAAAACATTTTTAGGTAACAAAACTTTTTTATGGCATTTATAAAAGTGGATCCAGGGGGCGGGTAGGAGGATTGTCAATACTGTCACTGCAGTCAGGAGATCTGGGTGCCCACTGGGCTTCACTGGCTGCAACTTTAGAGAAATCATCCCACCTCTCTCAATCTCAGTTTCGTTACCTAAGAAATGCAGGGGTGGGCTGGTTGGGTTTTCAGGGCCCTTAGACCTGGAAGATTGTGTGTATGCTCCTAGGGAGTTAGCACACTGTTGTCCTCTTGTTACCAAGGTAAGTTTTGGCCTCTTTTCCTGGCGGTTTCTGTGTACACAGACACGGACTGTGTATTGGTATAGGGACGATAGCAACCTTTGTCCTTGTCCAGGAAGTAATAAATGCCCTGTGACTCTGACTCAAGACCTAGTCTTATGTTAATTTTTTGTTAATGTTTTATGTTTGATGAGTCAGAAATGCAGCTCTTTCGTAGAATGTTATTACAAGAACTAGTGTAACTTTGATTATAATCACTTCAAATTACAGACCTCTTTCCTGTGTAATGATTTTTGCCATTTACCCTTCCATAATCTTCAATAGGCCAGCTACAAGGACAATTTTTTGATCAGTGAGAACCTTACTCCATTGCTTCGTGAGCCCTTATTAAACTAAAATTATCCTCAACAGCAAACTATGCATGTACCCACATTGAGAGGATATCAGTATTCTTTAGCTAGGCGGGCAGGCCTAAGTATTTCAGGATAATTGATGATGAGGGTATCACAAAATCTTCAGAGTGAGAAAAACTTGTCTAGTATTTGCCAGGGTGATCCCATGTACATACAGGCATTTTGTGTGCACACACCCCTAAATTATATAAATATGTACATGCCTGCTCAAATATAATACGTTGCTACTGTTTCTAAACTGCCACTTGATTTACTGTATGGTTTGGGGACTCAGTATCAAAGCTGCTGACTCAAAAAGTTTTTGAACAATTTCATGAAGGTCGGGTTTGTAGAAATGATAAAGTCTGACACTAGCGGCAACTCCGTGGGAAATGGATAAACTCCATGATAAAATCTACCGTACTACACACAAGTGGAGGCTCAGAGGTAATTTGGAGTCAGTAACTAATTTATGAGGCCTTTTGTTGTAAAAACGAGAGCTGGCAGGATTCTGAGTAAAGATCTTTTTTCTTCAGGGTGGAAGGATAGCACTTGGAGGGATCAGAGTGTTGGTCGACAGCATTTGAGAAAGTTTTGTTTGAGCTTCAGAGTCATAGATGGGGGACGTGTGGCTGTAGACCTGCTGTTTCTTCCCCTTCCCAGTAGTGCATTCCTCCTGAGTCTTTACCGAAGCTTTTTTTAAAAAAAATATTTTTTATTGTGGTAAAAAAAAAAGCATAACAGAAATTTTACTATCTTACTATTTTTAAGTGTCAGTTCAATAGTGTTAACTATGCTCATTTTGTTGTGCATCAGATCTCTAGAACTGTCATCTTGAAAAAATCGAAACTCTATACCCATTAAATAGTAACTCCCCTATTTCCCCCTCCCTCTACTTTCTGTGTCACTGAGTTTGAGTACTCTAGATACTTCACGTAAGTGGAATTATACAGTATTTATCTTTTTCTGACTGGCTTATTTCATTTAGCATAATGCCCCGAAGTTTCATCCATGTTGTGGTATGTGGCAGGATTTCCTTCTTTTTTAAGGCTGCGTAATATTCCATTGCATGTATATACCACATTTCGTTTATCTATTCATCTGTTGATGTGGGGTTGCTCCTACCTCTCGGCTATTGTGAATAATGCCGCACTGAACACGAAACTACAAATAATCTCTTCGAGATCCTGCTTTCAATTCTTTTGGATATACACCCAGAAGTGGGATTGCTGGACCATATGGTAGTTCTATTTTTAATGTTTTATAGACCTTCCATACTGTTTTCCATAGCAACCGTACTGTTTACATTCTTACCAACAGTGCACAAGGGTTCCAATTGCTCCGCATCCTTTACTGAAGGTTTTATAATGTTATTAAAATAAGGTATAGTGGAAAAAATCACCATCGTGGTCTCAAATCATGCTTTTCTCAAGATGGTAATTAAAAGGGTGATAAAAATGTTAATGAAAAGAGGTGAGTAGAAAGATGGTCGTAGGTGAGCTTGGCAGGTCTTAGAAAAGAGCTTAGTCTCTTTCTCTTCTCTCACTTCATTCTTCACCCATCATTAAGATTCTAGTTGTAATGAATGAATACATTTGTCAAATATTTTTTTAAAATGCCTCCTGTGTAGGCCGCTCCCTCAGGAAATCATAATATTAAGGAAAGGTCAAGGTATAAAACTGAGAGAAAGGGTCTTTAAAAAAAACAAGTTTTTGGGAGCTGTGTGTTTGGTTCTGTGCTGGGCTGGGAGGATGAGATTGAAGCTGTCAGTACCACAATCTGGGCTCTCATTCTCTCTCGGCGGGTGCAAGTTGGATATCAGAGAACATGGAAAGATACCAGTCATCTACCACTTAGTACGAGCCTGTTGGCCCCACCTTGGTGTTGGATGCTGGAAGGCAGGTGGGAGAGGGATTAGGATGAGCTTTGCCTGATTCTGAGCCCTGGGCCCACTTCACTTACAGAGGCATGAGAAATCCATGTCACTTCTTTTGTCCTCAGCTCCCTATACCTTCAGGTTTGCCCTAGAAATTAAAGAGGCAGCAGGGATTCAGAAGGCCCGCTTTCTAATCTCTGGTATGCTGGGAACTTACTTTATATCTCATGGCTCTATGCCTCATTTCTCATTGTTTTTGTCTACGAATGAGATGGTTGGCTTAGATAGGTGAATTTTGAAAAGGAGCTTCTGATACCTATTAGGACTTTTAGCTATCATCTTCTAATTGTGAAAGGTTCAGGTATGGACCAGGAGGTGGAATAGACTCTACAGTTTACCATATGGTGCTAACTCCCTCACAGAGCTTTTGCTGTCACTGATGTTCAGGCTTCTAAAATAGCTAAATCATTCTGAACAACTGTTTCTTAGAGGACACCAGGCTAGAGGGTATGGGGTGAAGGTTTTGTAAGACTTGCGTCTGCCCTAAAACAGCTTATGATACATTTCCAAGAGCATTATATGCAGAGAACCTTAGAGATTTTCTGTTTCAGATCCCTTGGTGTTTAAGGAGAACACCCAAGAATCTAAGGGCCCAGCTCACGGTCACATAGCCAGTCAGTGTCCACAGCTGAGAATGGAGTCTACTTTCATTTCTCTTGAGTTTATAACTGGCGTGCTTTCCATTATTTTAATTAAGCAGATAAGACTAGTGCAGAGGAAGAGGTAAGCAATACTCCAATACAGTGTGATACATGCCAGATGAAGGAGGCTGACAGTGCTGGTGTAGGGTTTCTGAGAAGGAGCCATCATCCCAGCTGGGATAATCCGGAAAGCCTTCCTGGAGGAGGGAAGATTTTGAGCTGGGCTTGAAGCATGAATGGACTTTAGACCGAGAGGTGAGGGGAGTGCCAAGAGCAGAGGCATGGGAAGGCCAGGACAGGTGGTGGGGCGCCGATCAGTTTGTTGGAGCAGAGGGACAAGCAGGAAGGGGCCAGAGCCTGACATTTACTGAGCGTCTGCCTTGTGCCAGACACAGTATCTGGTGCTTTACCCATGCCATCTCAGTGTCCTGAGCGTGGGAATGACGTCCTAATTATGCATTTGTTTGAGGACATCACTTTCTCCTCACCCCGTTCATGTACTTGGGGACCCATCCTCCTTAGAGTAAAAGTCAGTTGGCCTTTGATTCAGAGGGAAATTACCTGGTTTAAAATGGAGAGATAAAGAAAAGAGGGAAGGATTTTATGTTTCTGTAAAGGTCTCAGAGGTAGCCGATAGTATTTAATTCTTTTACGGTGAGCCTGGAGCCTGCCTCCTACTTAATGGGCAGCGGGCAGGCCTTGGCACTCCTGAGTGACTGGTGTCCATGAATTATTCAGGGCCTGTGCCCAGTGAGTGGCTGCCTAGCGAAGTCCTGTGGGAAGGAGGCTATGCTATCTCACTGAGAGATCAGCAGAAGCTCAGGTGCTAAGGAGGAAGAAATGACTGCACCCTCAAAGTATTTTACATTTTAACATGCCAGGGCTGCACCCATTGTTCCATATCCCTGCAACTGGGTAATCGGGACTTGTTTTTCAAAGAGCAAGGAACACCACCCTCACCCCCAATTAACATATGCAATGCCTACGCTGTCATGTTAGAATGGTACACGTTGGCAGGGATTTGGTTAGAAGGAACATTAAAATTGCACAGATAAGGCAGTACAGGAACAGAGAAGGTTGGTGTGGAAGAAACCCTGCCCTGCTCTGACACTTTCTCAGCCAAGTAGAGAAGTTCAGTTATGCTCCATTTAGAAGGGGACTTACTGTGATGATCAGTAACCTGACATCCCTTATATGCTACCGCTTTGTGTTTGTATATGCCTGTGTGTGTATGCATGTGTTCTATTTCCTCAACTAGGTTAAAAGTCCCTGCAGAAAAGAAATCACTTCTCACAACGTCATGGGTCCCTATGATGGCCTGTGCCCATGGGTGGGGCTGAGATCTTGTTGGATGGGTTGACTTTGGCTCTCTGCACATGAGAAGGTGTGGGGCCTATGTCATGACAGTGAGGTTTGCACACTCCCCCCCCGCCCCCCGCCACACACTCCTTTTGTTTTTCTCCTCCCTCTTTGTCCTCCCCTCTCCAGGTGCCTGCCATACCTGCTCTTCTCACATTTTCTCAT
Source organism: Indri indri (assembly GCA_004363605.1). Classification (NCBI taxonomy): domain Eukaryota; kingdom Metazoa; phylum Chordata; class Mammalia; order Primates; family Indriidae; genus Indri; species Indri indri. The sequence continues at coordinate 8,801 of RJWJ010016134.1, forward strand.
TACAGCTCCTGGAAAAGGTAACACAGGTGTGAATACTTGAGGACCAAAGGCCTATTTTCACAAAAAATACTATAGATTTGTGGTTCCTCCTTTCCCATGAGCTGTGCTGCCCAGGGAACAGTATCTTCCCACTGCCCCACCTGTGCCCTTGTAGGACTCTGGCCCAATGGCTCTGAACACCTGTGTGTGTCAGCCTTTTCCCTCGGAGTTGGAGATGGCAAACAGAGCCAAGAACTCTGGGCAAGAGCAGGCCTGGCCCCAATTACATTCCTCGAATATTCTCTTCCTATAAACCACTCTACCTGTAGCAGAGAAGCCAAGTCATAGCTCTGTCTGCTGTTAGAGTCACAGGTATAGCAACACCTGTTTGCCAAAGGAGCGGGGGGTGCTCTGTGCTGGGACATTCTTTTGCCGGTACCTGAAGCTTTGCATGTGCAGATAACAGATGCGATAAGAATGCAGGGATAAGGTTTGGCTGGAGTAGAAGATCCAATAAACTACATTTCTTCCCCAGGACCTTGGGTGCTTGTTATGAGTGTAACTTGTCATTTTTCTTTCTTAGCAGTGATGTCAGGTGTTTTGTATTCAGTTTTGATATGACCAGTGTGGCAAGAAACAGGAAAAGAATATGAATGGAAATGAGTTTTGCCCTGGTATTTCAGATTTAACTATATAACTAGATGATTTTGGTAGGGGGGAGGGATGAGAGAGAGAGAGAGAGAGAGAGAGAAAGCGCATGCACGAGTAAGCCATCCATGTCCTTCAAGGAACAGAGAGAGTAATGGATGGAAAAATACCTGTAGTCTTTCCTTCAATTTGTTCTGGTTATTCTAAGTCCTGAAGTTTCAAATCTGATAGCCTCACCTCAAAGAAACATTGGCCTTTCTAAAAACGGAGGCCTTTTATTATTTGTTACATAGTGAGTATTGCGTTCTTGCTATCTCTGAGGTGTTACTCCTTTCTAGCTATACAATATGATTTTGAGTATGCCTTTCCCAGTGCTTAATGGGGTGAGTTAAAGAAAAAGTCATGAGGTATATGCATACTTCCCAGATGGAGGACTGGTCTTTGCACTCAGAAATTCCTTTGTCCAAAAATCCAAAGGGGCGACCACTCTGCTTCCCAGCCTGAGGTCGGTGATTCCCTGTGAAACCTGCAACATTGTCCAGTTGGTGCTCCCTGGTGGAGTAAGAGATCCAGACGGTGGGATAGAATTAATTTTTGAAATTTCCTCTATGGGGAATTTAAAGACTAGTAATCATAGCTGCTAGGGTTGTGTTAGGATCTTTGTAGCCATTTATCTCAACTTATAGAACATCTCTATGGGGTTGGTCCCATTATTTTGCCAATTTTTCAGGCCCAGAGAGTCACAGAGCCAGCTTCTTAGGTCCCAAGTCTGCTTTTAATCACCTTTCATCCCCTAGCTTTGCATGTCCAAGCCCTGACTCAAATGCTCACATGGACGGTACTCTAGAAGCAAGTGGAGGGGTGGTCTCACCCCTGATTTTCTAGGAGTAGTGTGGGTTTGGGTGGGGGGGGGGAGAGCTACTGACTGCTTCCAGCTGCCCAGGCTGTGGGCCTTGAGTGGGAGGTGCCACAGGGGAGAAAGGAGGGGTGGCAGGCAGGTAGCCTGCCATTTCCATGCCAGTGTCAAATGTGTTATGCTAGTGGGACTTTTTGAAAATTGTTCTTTTGTGGGGAGAAGGAGGCTTCATATAATCTTTTGTTTTCTGCTTTGGCTGGATTTCACGGTGGTGTGCTTGGTTGATTGAGTTGTCTGGTAAGCATGGAAATTTCCAGTGAGGAAGGGATAGATTTTTAATAGAAGCAGGCTTTGAGGAGAAAAGAGAAGGCAGCAACTAGGTAGTTAGGGGGTGGGAGGTTCTTTGGGCATTAGACAGTAGAGAGAGAAGAATGATCTCAGTTAAGGACTCTAGAGTGAGGGAGTTGGCAAGAGGCTCCTAGAGAGGGGAGTAAGATGGTCCAGAGAGGCAAGACAGAAGGAGAACCAGAGATGAGACAGAGGATGATAGAAACTCGTGCCCTGTGGAGCTACATGCAGTGGCATGGTTTGGAGCCTGCTTCTCTATCTGCCACACTAATGGAAGAGGACTATTTTAGTAGTATTACTTTGGTTTCCTATAAGGAAATGCTCAGGAGAAATTGGCTGTGGTCATCCAGCTGTCAAGGGATTTGACGGTGGTGAAGAAGGAAAGGCACATCTGGAAGTGGCAGTAAAAGCGGCTGAGAATTCAGCAAAACATTTTGTCTGTGAGACCTTGTTGTTTTCTGTCCCTCCCTGTTCCCACCGCTTCTTTCCCAGCTCCGGGGTTGGTTTTTCAAGTCCTGGGATTGGATGTGTACAAATCCCATCACATTTTAGCGTTCTGGCCATCCTCCCCCAGACATACCGAGTCTTGACGATGTTTGGATGTTCAGGAAATGAACTTCCGAAGTTTACCCTTTCAGGCTTGTTGTAATGCCGGAAAAGCATTCATCCTTTCTCCCCCTCAAGACAACATAAAGCCTTTTAGAATAAACAGAGGCTTAATCTCACCCCCTTATTATTCCCATTCCATGCCACATGGGGAAGCATACAGAATCTTAGTGTAGAGGTCCACCAAGTATGAGAAGGGGAACAAAATCAGACAAGACCTAACAAAACCCGTCCATAACAACAGAACCCTCAAATTAGCAAGTTCTGTGTGAACTAGCGGAGAATGTGCCTATTGCTGACCCAAACTAACGTTGTAGAGGTTCGTGTGGAGGCTTGCTTACATTTTAGGTTTATCTTGATACCACTTACTGAGTTTTATGGTTTTTCTGAAAAGCTTAGAATTCCTTGGTGAGCTGGATTTACTCAGAGCATGTAAGAGAAACAGCAGATGGAGAAGTGGGAAGCGATCTGGACTTGGCGGATCTGGGGTCCACGTGTTGGCTGTGCCACTCACCAGCCGGAGGCCCCTGGGCAAGGTGCTGTATCTCTCTGAACTTCAGTTGCCTTGGTTGCACAATGGAGACAATACCTATGTCACAGGGTTGGTTACTGGAGAAAATGAATATGAAAGCATTTTGTAAGCTACAAAGTGTGATCATGTATAGTTATTATGGCCATTCAGTTTATATACAGATTGATGATAACCGATGATAATTAGGACAATTATAATTGCAGCCTAAGGTGGGGGAGCAAATCACTAATAAATACATTTAGAACCAGAAGGAATTTTTATGATCATAAAGTCCAACCTATTTAGGCTTTATGGGGCCCAAGGGAGGTTAGAAACATGCTCAAGATTACATAGTTTCTTGGTGACACTCAGAAGTTAGGGTGACCCTTGGTCCCTGACTCTGAACTTGAGTCTTTTCACCAGACCATAGCACTTGTAATTTGGTCTGTCCACAGACAGCCATAGGGACCTGGCCTTACCTTTCTGGCATCACAAGAACAGCAGATACAGAGTATTCAGGCCCCCCCCACCCCCCCACCCCCGCTCCAAAACCCCCAGAGTCTTCTTTGACTCTTTCTTTTGAACCTCCCACATATAGTTGGCTATCAAAGTCCTATGGATTAACTCTTCCATCAACCCATTCCTTTTCATTGCTGATTGCGCCTTTGACCAAGACAATTGGAGTAACCACCCAATTGACGTTGCTGTTTTCATTTCCTCTCCTTTCTGCCCATTCTCAGCAACCATTGCCAGGTTAATCATCTCTAGAGCCCAGCTCAGACTCTGTTACTGCTTTGGGTCAAAAGTCTCCAATGGCTCCCAGCTCAGGCTCAGTTCTAACCTGCCTCTCACAGCTTCCCTCCCAGCCTGGCAGTTCATTACGCTCCAGCCAAACTGTAGCACTTGCCGGTGCTGTTCCCCAGGGTTGGTGCTTTTACTATGCTGCTTTCCCCCACTGGGAGAGGAGGGTCCTCCCTCATTCCAGCCTGTTGATATCTACCTGTGTTTCAAGGTTTGATCAAAGTGCCAGTCCCTCCAAGGGCTGTCCCACCCCACTTCCTCCAGAAGCCGGATGTGACCCTCCTTGTTCTCTGAACAAGCTACCCTCCCCTAGCCCTTATTGTATTCTTTTGGTATTTTACTGTTTGTATATTTGTCCCATTTCCTTTGGCTAGCAGCTCTCCTAATTATTTTTTAATCCTCCAAAACTCTCGGCAATGTGCCTTGCACACATCAAATAGTGTAAATACAGGTCCACTGAAGAAATAAAGAATGAGTGGCTCTGGCCTTCCTTTCCCTCCTCCCCACTGCTGAGTTGGAGGTGGTCAGAAGGGCCCCAGGGTTGTGTCCTGTTCTTCCCTAGCCCCATCACACCAAGCGAATTGCCATTTCTTACCTCTGGTCCCTTCCCCAGCCTCAAAACCTTTCTTTCTAATACTTGCATGTATTTTGTCTGCGTGGTTTGTTCCAGGATTGAGTCTCAGCTAGTGTAGTGTTGGCTGCACTAGTCCTAGCTCATCACGTTATATGTAATCTGGCTAATTAAAGGGCTTATTGTATGTACTACCCCATACCAGAGGGAGCTGCAAGGGAAATACTAAGTGGTGACTCCCTTTTTCATTAAGTGGTTTAAAGGTGAAAAATAAAATGTTACAAATTGGAAATGCACTTGGTAATCTCATTTTCTGTGCCCTAGTTGGACACTTAGAGACTTATTACTTCATCAGTATATTTAATAGTGCAGAGGAACGTGTTAAAAGGATCATCACTGAGACAATTCCCCATTCTATTTCTCTTTGTAGTCCTGATGTGATGTGGGGTGGGGGCGGGGGAGAAGGCAAGGAGCGGTACACTTTGAAAAATATACTTGTTGGGCCCAGCGTGGTGGCCGGTGTTTGAGGCCAGGAGTTAGAGACCAGCCTGAGCAAGAGCGAGACCCTGTCTCTACTAATAATAGAAAAATTAGCTGGGTGTGGTGGGCACCTGTAGTCTCAGCTACTCAGGAGGCTGAGGCAAGAGGATCACTTGAGCCCAGGAGTTTGAGGGTGCAGTGAGCTATGATAATGCCATGCACTCTACCCAGGGCGACAGAGCAAGACTGTCTCAAAAAAAAAAAAAAAAATAATTGTAATTTTGAATAGTATGACAATTTTTAGGGCGTTTTCATATCATCTCCTCAGTGACCTTGTAGAGGTGTGCATTAACAATTAGTCTGACGGCTGAAGTTTAGAAAGAATCCAGGGTTTCTTCTAAGGTCATAGGGTGATTAAGAGGCTTGGACAGGACCTCAGGTCTTGGGAATGTAGTCGAGTGCTTTCTCCAAGACCCAGGGTTTTGCCACCTTCCTGCCTACCTTCCCTTCAGCATTGTGAATTGGCACAGTCAGAGGCTTTAAAAAATGTTCTGTCTTGGGTGATGAGAAATGTCTTCTCATCCTGGTTGGGCCTGGCTTTAGGTTGATACTGTGTATGTATTAAAAACTCAGTTGTGTGGATGGAAGGAGTAGGATTGCTCAGTGTTGAGCAGTCAGCTAGACTCTGGGTTTGTATTAACTCTTGCCCTGGACAGGATGCGGTTGCTTGACTTAAAAGTGCCCTGGGGACTGAAGTGAACCTGGGGTGGGAGCCCACCACATAGTGCAGATTGGAATCCCCTAGGAATGAAATTACCTTCTTCAGAGGGCATTGCTGCAGGGCTCCAGACTGGAAATGCTAAATGTGTAATTTGTTGTCTGTTTTAGTTAGTGAGGAAAAGGGGGTGGGGGGTGGGGAGACTGGAGTCAATTATTTCCCAAGAACACAGTTTGATCATGTATTTTCTATGTAGAGGATTTTATTTTTTTTTAGTCGAGATTGGTGGGAGAAACAGCTAGGGAAGAGAAATTTAAAATTTTGGAGAACCTAAAGTTTAGAGAGCTTGTTTTACAAATCGAAGTAAATTTGTAATTTCTGTTCTCTCATTTCCCCACCGGTCGTAAACTCCTCCAGGTTAGGGATCCTGGTGATGTTTACCCGTGTACCTTTCTCCCACAATGCCTTGCAACCCAGGGCTCCCATAAATCTTCCTTGCGTCGAATTACTATTATAGGGCCGGTGTTATCCCAGAAAACCTCCGGCTTAACATCCCATGATGGCAGCGTAAATCGGCTGAGAAGATTCTTCAGTGAGCCTGAACTTACACCTCCCGTGCCGTGGGCCCGCGTGGCTGGCTCCCGCCTTGGGCCCTTCCGCGCCCAGGTGCGCGCCCCGCGTCAGCTCCTCAGGCGCTCATCGGTGAACGCGCCGCGCGGGCCGCGACCTGCGGGGCCGCTGATGTTCGCGGGCCGCCGGTAGGCGTGCTTTCCTTTTCCTGTGATAGTAATCGGAGACTTTTCCGTTAAATGAGGCTCTCAACAAAAGCTTGTAATTCCAGCAGCTTTGTTTGGGGAGGCATCGCCGCGGCTAGGGCCGGCGGCGTGTCCAGGCCCGGCCCGGGGGCGGCGGGGGCGGCCACGGGCCGTGTGGGCACGGCGACTGGTGGGGGGCTCGGGCCGGCCGGCCTCCCCCGTGCCCCTCCTCGTGGTACAGCCTGCGTTTCCTCTACAATGCTGTTATGCTAATCAGGTGACATCACCGCCCAGCGCACGGCGAGTGGCTCCTGATTAAATTACAAACCGGCGGCCGCCGCGGGCAGCTGGGAGGTGTGTGCGCTGCTCCCGCGAGCTCCCAGGCTCGGCGACCGTGGCATGCTTAGGATTGGCCATATTTTTTTTAAAAAGTTTTAACTAGGACTTGCGTCCCTCTTCTTCTCAACCTCCTTAGTTCCTCGGTAATTTATTTCGAGCTTCCAGGCAAGGGCCACAGAGGGAAGGAGAGCAACAAGGAATTAGATGCCTGAGTGGCAACTCCTCGCCGGGCTAAGGTGGACTCTCCTGTAGCCAACTTCCTATCAGACCTCCCTGCTGGACTTTCAGACCGGAATGGGGCTCGCCTAAGGTCCAGCCCTTTCCACCGGGGCCGGGAGCCAAGTCCGTGCGGAAGCTGCTGCGTGTTGGATGGGGGTAGGAGGCGGCCGGAGCGGGATTTCCACGGTGCAGCCCGCCCGGGCGTTACGCGGGGCATAATGGAATTGCAGAGGACGTCTAGCATCTCCGGGCCGCTGTCGCCGGCGTACACGGGGCAGGTGCCTTACAACTACAACCAGCTGGAAGGGAGATTCAAGCAGCTCCAAGGTAAGCCCGCTCTCCAAGGCCGGGCCTGCCCTGGGGCCGTGCCAACGGGGGTTCTTGAGGCTTTATGTGTGCCATATGGTACGTGACCCTAATGAAGACGGGCGGCCGCAGAGCTCGGCCCCAAAGCCTTTGGTTAGCTGCTGGCACCCCATTCACGACTTAAAGGAGGCAGTTGCTCAAACTCTACTCCAGAAAAGCCACCATTTAGAGTCCCTGCCTCTCTCCAGTGTCCTTTTGGCTCTCCTGGTTGTCAGGTATCCGCTGGCCACGGCACATATATTTTCTTTCCTTTTAGCTAACTTTGCATCTCAGTAGATTTATGCTCTAGACCTGTTAGTATGCAAGTATTTGATTCTGAGTCGCCTCGGCCCCCTGCCCCCAGCCTCTTACCTCTGGGAAGCCTTAAAGGTGTAAAGTGCACTGCTAAGAGACCTAGTCCTGTAGAACAATAGCAAAGGGGAGGAGGGAGTGGTCTTTTTGTTCCTAAGCTTTCCGTAAATTACAGTTTTGATTCTGAAGCTTAATTTTAACTTTTTTTGATGTATTGTGTTGGGGGGAGAGCTTTCCCTTCAATTTAGTGGGCTATGCAATTTATAATGAAAGCCAGTTATTGTCATTCCAATGCTATGGGTTGGATTAGTTGGATCAATTATAGGTTTTTTGGAGTCTGTATTGGATTCAAATAATTGGACGAGTCCCAGTATTTTACTGCAGTTAATTTTTAGGGAGAGGAGGATCCCGTGTTTGCAGTAGTGTACTGTATATTTTCCCTGTGACCGGTTTAGCCTTTACAGCCCTTAGCCTGCCCTGCCTGGCCAACAGGCCCTGGCCAGCAGTGTCTCAGAGCTGGTAATGTGAAGAAAGGTTTGTAACTGAAAACAGAACTCCTTCCGTTTGGAAGCCCCTGGAATCAGTAATAGGCTGGGAATGGCTATAGTACTGTAAGAAAGTAGTATTCGAAGACCCTGTGTTTCTTATTTTAACTCTTCTCAGGGCCACAAACGGGGTTCCTGTGAGGAGGAGCAAGGAAGGAAGCAGCTCAGTCCTAGAATGTTTTCATTGGGAAGGGGGAGGATATATTTCATTCATTGGTTTATTTGTCTTGTGAAAGAGTTGACAGTAATGACACTTTTCTGGAAAACAAGAGGCAGAACAGGACGTGATTTTAAACATTTGCTAGGCTGTGCTGCATTCCTCAGGCAGTTAGCTAAGAGGAAGCTCCATTCACTCTCGGGAATGGTTCTGTATCTCTGGTTCATTCCTCTTGGGCACCTTGAGGATGGAATTTGCTTTTTTGAAAACTTATGTGGGGGGAGCTTGCAAGTAGTAAATAGAGGAATGGGGGGTGTCCGCTATCTAGGTCTGTGATAGGAGCCCACAGTTTTAGGGTCTGAGAATCAACGCTGTGCTCTTCTCATAGCCCAGACTCCCCACCTCATTGTGTCATGTCGCCAAGGGGAAAGCACCCACGGGCATCCTCAACCGGAACACCCATCACCAAT
>RJWJ010016134.1:17560-35090 GCA_004363605.1 Indri indri
AAAAAATTTTTTTTTGGTGACCTTTGTTCCCTAATTTAGCACCAGATAACTTTCTTATTTCTAAATATTGTGGTTTAGCAGTTGCACACATTTAGTGTTGGTATTTCTGTAACAGAAAAACCACCCCTGTTGAGGAACTGAGAAAGGGTGAATTAACTTTCAAGTATGGTGGATCTCAGGAGAATTACAAAATTACAAGCATTTGTCAGTGTCCTTAGGAACAAATGGGACTGATGGCATTTTAAACAACCTTAGGAGAATTTTATAAAACCTTTCCCCATTCCCCACTCTTGGTTTGCTATTCTGTTTAGTATTTGTAGTTCTTCCAGTCATCACATATTTTTGATACATATAGGTTCTATCTGCTGATTTAATTTTGTACATTTCTACAAGGCTGCCTTTTTTACTCTTCTGGGTATAATCTTTCCAGGCACTTAATCACCAAAAATTGGCAAAATGCTCATTTGAATCTATATTGGATTTTAAATGCCTCCTATATGAATTTATTCATTAGTGCCTGTGCCTAAGAGTGCTGTGATTTTGTGGAAGTTATTTCTAAATATTTTCCACTCTGAATTCCCCAAAGTTCAGGAGATACCATAGAATGAGATTTGATGTTCTGGCTAAGGGGAGAGTATAATATTAAAATGAGTCTGGTCTTTTTAGATAAAAGAGTTTGTAGAGATTTATGGGTTAGTAAATAAGTGTGATAAAAACAAAACCTCATCGACTTAAGAGACTAAGATACAGAGTGATGTCTTCATTACACTAAGGCTTGTGGCATTAAGAACACAGTGTCTTGAACCTCTGATGGCTTCAACATTAAACACGTGTACACACACACACACACACACACACACACACACACACACTCCTCTTTCTCAAATTTTCCCCTGCAATATTAAGTCATCAGCTTCCTCAGAATCAGTTTTTGTATCTTATAAAGTTGGATTTGTTGTTTTGGTTTTCCTTTTTAAATAGTAGAGGAATGCTGAAACAACAAAACTCAACCTCATTTGTTTAGAAAAATGTGTTTGCAGTAACAGAGGTTCACGATATGGTTCCTCCAGATACCTTCCCTCCAGATCCTATTAACCAGCTTAACTCCTTATAGAAGAATACTCATCATGCTACTTTCCCACTCAGAAACAGTTGCCTATGCCCGTTGCGTAAACGAAATTCCAGACTTTAGCTTGGCATTTAAAGACTCTGCCCAAAATGGCCCCACCCCACACACTACTTATTCCAACTCTTACTTTCCAGTCAAACCTTCCAGGCAGGCAGGCAGACAAGCCTGCAGCTCTTCATAAAACCCAGCCCTGGGTGTCACCTTTGTCTTCTACCTTTTGCCTCAAATGCCCTACCCTTCCATTTAACCTATATAAATCCTTCTTACAATTTTTAAAAACTCTTCTTACATTCCAGTTATTCCATAACGCTTCTCCTTGTCTCCTTTGTTGGGGTTGGTGAGAAAAATGATTTTGTTGAGTGCTTACCATGTACCAGACACCATAGTAAGAGCTTTGTGTATAGTATTTTATCTAGTCTTTATAACACATCTGTGAAATTTTAGAGATGAGAAAGTAGAAAGAGGCAAATAACTTGCTCAGTGTCACAGGCATTGTTGAATTCGTGCTGCACATTATTTGGTAACTTTCTCCTCTCAGACTTCTAGATGTTAGTATTAATATTCCATTTAAAAAAAAATGACAAGGTGCCATTGTGAAATGCCTGTGCTAACCTGGTTTCCTAAACTACTTATCTGCTCCCCAGAGCACTGATTCTGTTGGCTCTGGCAGTGAGATTGTAATGAAGAGAGGATCTACTTGAAAAGCATCAAAATGAAATTTTTCTGCCTACTCTGCAGCCTGACTGACATTCAGCACGTGATATTTCTGGAGAAGATGCTTTCTCTAGCTATTACGGCTTCTTGAATTTGCACCAGGAAGAGTTACGAAGTGCTCTGTCTTCCTTGGGACATAGAAAGTAAAAAATTTCAAGCCATGGGAATGCATTACTCCTAAGTTTATTACATGCTGAGAGTTGCCTTGTTGAATTTTTTAATTTTTTTTGTTTTAATTTTTTAACTCCTAGGGAAAGAATAGAGCTGATTTTATATCCATGAATCATGAAGAAAATTTATTCTCAAGTTTTTAGTAATAATCAGTTTGTTATGCTACCTAAATGTTTGTCTTGCCCACTTTCTTTTTTTTCTTCTTTTTTTTGAGACAGAGTCTCAGTCTGTTGCCCGGGCTAGAGTGCCGTGGTGTCAGCCCAGCTCATAGCAACCTCAAACTCCGGGGTCAAGTGATTCTTCTGTCTCAGCCTCCCAAGTAGCTGGGACTACAGGCATGCGCCACCATGCCCGACTAATTTTTTTCTATATGTTTTTAGTTGTCTAGCTACTTTCTTTCTATTTTTTTAGTAGAGACGGGGTCTCACTCTTGCTCAGGCTGGTCTCAAACTCCTGAGCTCAAACGATCCTCCCGCCTCGGCCTCCCAGAGTGCTAGGATTACAGGCGTGAGCCACGGCGCCTGGCCTTGCCCACTTTCTTAAACCTATAGAAAGAAACTTGCTAGGTTTACAGCTGCTAGTCATGAAGCAAATTTGCTTTTAAGTTCTTAAATTCAAAGTAATAGCCTTCCCATAGTTCCCAATGTGACAATGAAAAGAATTGATGACAAGTGGTTTTTTGTGGGGAGGGGGAAAGGGAGAAGGCAAGAATATAAGAATATTTTGGGGTTTGATGAAGGTGTGAAAGATTGGCTTTTTCGTCTGGATACCTGCCAATACTATAGTTTTTATAAGCCCAGACAACTTTGTGGGATGTCACCCTGGCTCCTCCCAAAACACTAAAACAACTTTCACCACTTTAACAGAGTTTCAGCTCAGTTTAGAAGTTCGTAACAGATTTGTGAATTAGAATCCTTTTTGAATGGTGTGGTAATAATAATTATTGTTAATGTGTATAGCACTTAACTTTAATATGTATCTTCTTACTTAATTAACTAAATGAGATTATTCAGAGTACCCAGCATAGGATCTAGCACTTAGTACATTCTGAATAAATGTGCAGTTCCCTAATAGTAATAATCCTGTGAGGCTAGATATTCTCTTAATAGATAAAGAAAGAGATAATTGGATTAAGATCAACCAGTGTGAGGTTAGCTTTACAGAATCTGGGTTTTCTGATTCCAAATTTGATGCTCCTCCCATGGTGCCACAAAGTGTGGGTTAGGTATGGGTCATGACACGCCGATGTCATGAATACATTGTGCTGGCATGGAAAATTAATGTGTTCAGAAAGCCTCTCAGATTTCTGGACTTGGGCTACTCTCAGTTTTTGGTGAGCTGGAAACGCCAGTTTTTTCATCTTCAATCCAATGTTTGACTGGGAAGACCATTAAAAGGACTCTTGGAGGCCAGTTGTGTAGATGAGGAGGATGATAGGCAACTCTTTTTCAGGAAGAGGTACCACTTAGGGGAGTGAGACTATAAACCTCCTGGCTGCTGAGAAAGCTTTCAAGGATGACTCTTCCACACGGTCACCTCTTCTCACTCCTCATGCCTGGAAAGGGGTCTGTTCACAGCCACACTGCGTCTGTCTATGTTTTAGTCTCTTTTTGTGGCTTCCTAAAGTTCTCCCATGCAGTTGCCCCAGTCTCCCTAAAGCTGGGCCCTGATAAGAGGGCTCCTCCATGCAGAAACTTTTGGATTTGTCTTTGTTGAGTTTTGACTCCAGTGGGCCTTCCCAGCTCCAGGCTCCTGCTGTTCTATTTCAGGGAACTTGTGATTCCTTAAACCTGCCCTGCATTTTCCTGCCCTTGAGACCCTGCTCTCTTGATCTCTTCCTCTGGGAATCATTTCATGTGTTAGAATCATTCTTTTGAGGTTCAGTTCAGATGCCACTTACTCTAAATATTCCAAGAGGGAGGGAGGTCTGAATCCCTGCTTGGATTTCCTTCCTTTAAGATTTAAAGTTATAGCACTTGGTCATTCTCCTGTATTTGATTTTCAAATACTGCTTTTTGTTACAGTTCCTTTATCTGCTTCTTTGTTTTCCCTATATTTCATAAAGTCTGGGAGCCTAAAGACCAAAGTCTGACATAGCCTACACATGGAAGCTACTAAATATTTGTCAGCAAAATAAATGAAGCCATTGAGACTACCTTATTGCAATGGTTCTCAAATTGAGATTCTCCACATGAGGTCCCCAGATCAGCATCAGCATGACCTAGGAATTTGCTAGAAGTGTAATTCTCAGATCCCCACTTCTCACCTACTGAATCACAAACTGCAGAGGTGGGGCTTAGCAATAAATGTTTTTAACCATCCTACCAGGTGGTTCTGATGCACACTAAAGTTTGAGAAACACTCCCTTACTGGATCATTTGTACAATCTTTGTAAAATTTTTTGGGGGGAATAGTGGAGATGGAAGAACAGACTCCTTGCCTTGCTCCCAAATAGGAGCAGGTATTATATCTGATTTCTTATTGAAGAATGAAGAGTTGGGGAAAACTGTTTTGTTTTAGAACAAAATTGTGTAATAGTGGAAAAAACATTTAGCTAGCCAGGAACGGGCTCCATCCTGCTGCAATTAGAGAATCCATTTAATGTCTGTCTCAGCTCATCTGCCATTTTTAGGTCAGTTACCTGCCTCATTTCCCCTACCGAGATGCTGGGAGGGCCACTGTAGAAAGAGATGTATGTTTAGAAAAAAAATAGAGATAAAGATAATAGTGTCCATAGGCTCTGAGGCTAGTTTGGTAAGACATGAAGTTTAGCTTCATTTATATTATTAATAAAGAATCTATTGGATTTAGCCTTAAAACCAAAAATCCCAGCAACGTGGCATCTGGAAGGGAGGCAGGTAGCATCTGGCTGTGACCTGTCCTGGATGTCTGAATATCTCTGGGCTGCTTTCCTTATCTGAGTAACTGCCAGGTCTACTTTACAGGATTATATTGAACAGCAAATGCCGTAATCTATATGACATTTCCTTGAAAATGTCCATGTACTATTAAAAATGTAAAGTATGGCTATTGTTTCCATGATTACATTTTCTGTTAAAGAAAACCTCTGCATATAAATGAACTTTGGGAATTCCAGTATTGTTGATTACTAGTAAATATGGTACAGCAGTTCAAATATGGACTTTTTTTTTTCTTTTAGCCCTCTTCTGGAAAATGGTATAGATAGTTGACAGAGCTTTGAGTTTTCATTTAATGATAGCCTCACTCTTGTACACATCATCAAAACAAGCCAAGTGGATTTCAGCCATTTTTAGATTCTGGTGCCTTTTCTCCCTGTTGCCTGACAAGTTTCTGTCAACTCTGAGGCCCAGCTATGGAAAACTAAAGAAAGGGTGAAGTAAAGGATAGGGGCATTGTAAGCATTTTTCTAACATTACTTTAATATTCTTTGCTGGATTGGGTTTAATTAAAAATTTGGCAGTTATTAAACCATTTCATTGATGCAGAGGACCTGCCATTTAAAAGCTGGGTAGTTGGTCACTAAACTAGGCTACTTTAAAGCAAGAGGGATCTAAGAAAATGCTAAAATAAAACTGACTTTTAAAAAAATATAGTGCTTGCTCTTTTGTTTATTCTACTTATTTATTATTAACAGATATTTATTGATCACTTGTTTCTCAGTGAGCAGCCGTCTTCTGGTTAGGAAGTATGTGGGTAAGCATGTTTCAGCTATGCTGAAAATGCTGGCTCAGCTGACTGATGAACAGTTCTGAGAAAGCGGAGAAATAAACTTGATCCACGCAAGAGGTGAGGAACCCAGGTAGGAGAGTTCAGGTAGGTTTGGGGTGGCTAGAGTTTATAGAGTGCAGAGAGGTAGGGAGGTAGGAGGGGTTCTAGAAGGGTAGTAAATAAAGGCTACAGGGCCCTGTAAGTCAAGTTAAGAAGTTAGGAAGTAAGTCAGGCAGTGGGAAGCTACTGAAGGCTTTTAAATAGGAGTGACCTGTTCTGGCTTTTTTTTTTTTTTTAAATGAAAGGCCAGTCTGACTTGAGTATGAGGATTGTTTTGGAGGGGTGGTGGTCAGGAGAGGAGGCAGGAGACCAGTAGTACATTATTGGGGTGAGAAACTTGGAAACAACATAACCTTTTTGAATTTTGAATTGCAAGGTACTCAGAACCTTGTTATGCAGTGTCATCTGTAGATAACTTGGGATTTGTTAAAAATGCAGCATCTCAGGCCCACCCCAGCCCTACTGAGTCAGAATCTCATTTTTTAAAAAATCCTTAAGTGCTTTGCATGCACATTCAAGTTTAAGAAGCACTGTCTTGAAAATCTCTACCTGTGAACAGAGAAGGAAATAGTTCCATTAAATATAGGAGTTTTTTGTTTGTTTTCTGTTTTTTTGAAAATAAGCTGGATCATTTTGACTATAAAAATAATCTTGAGTATAATAGTTAATTAAAGAAAGTTTAGTATTATTCTAGGAGATTACAGGGTTTTAAAGCATGGTTGGCTAATTCCTAGCTTTGTAAATCGTTGTAGAACTTGGCTGGGATTTTCCCACTTGCTAATCCTGCAGTTCTAGAAATTTGTGAGGTGAAAAAAACACAGTTTCTTTTCATTTACCAAGTTAGTATTAATGGAGAATTACAAAAATACACTGGGTCAGTTTCTCTAAATTCTTCCAGAATGTCAGGGTGGTGTCCTGGGAAGTAGAGGCTTATTAGTCCATACCCGCTTAATGACTTAAATCTTTTAAATACTTTTAAGGTATTTTTTGAAAAACAAAGCAATACTTCCCTTCCCCCACACTCCATATTAAATGTTCTTGTAGTTGGTTAGACTTCAGTTTCATGCATATCAAACTCACTTATCTAGCAGTGCCTTCAGGTTTCGGTGTTAAAAGTGGATTTGAAATATGTGCAATATCTGTTACTTGGTAAGTGCTCATTTCCTCTGAGTCTGCAGGTGAAGCTTTAAAATTACTGCTTATTGATTAGGTAGGGGAGAAAAAGCTCCTGTGAAACTTGTTGGCTGGAAGTTTTGCCCCTTAGAAGAAGAAAGGGGTGAGGGAGATAAGGAACTTCTGTTCTTGACTTGCACCACTCCAGAACCTTCCCGATGGAAGGAGGGTGCAAGCAGCCAAAGCAGTAGTGGTCAGGAGTTGGCTGGGGTGACGTCCTTTCAAAGGCAGGTTGAAGGTCATTAATGGGCTAAGTTAAATTTCTAGCTGTTCCTTTGTACTACTACAAAAACTTCTAATATATTTTTTATTTCACAGCCTCAAAAGAAAAATGAAAGAATAGTTCTAAGATCCTGCAATTCCAGCAAATTGAACTCTCTGATAGTTTATATATAAGCACATATACAGCTTAAAACTGTTATAGTCATGATACTGATTCAGTTTTGTCTTCTTGTTTTTATTTTTTATTTAACATTATATCTTAAGCTTTTCATATATGGTTAATTTCCACGCCTCTTGCCAAATATTGCCAATTTGCTTTTCAAATCAGTGCAATTTATTTACCAATCCGAGCCTGTTTCCTCATCTACAGGGTAGAGGTAATATGAATTCTATATAGTAAGATTATTCTAAGAATTAAGTGAGATTACCTATGGAAACTGATTTGGCACAGTCCCTGCTACATAGTAAGGGCTTGGTAATCCACAGCAGGCTTACTGTTACAGGTCCTGGTTAAATGGTGAAGCAGGGCCCAGGGGTGGTGAGCCTTTTGAACTTGAGTGGAGTGCCTCAAGCCCCACCCCTGAAACCTGTTCTGGGTGTGGTTTCCTTCAGCATGTTAGAGGAGTGTTTAGTTTGCCTGAAAATGCACCCAACTGAAACACCTCCTTTCTCCTTTAAAAAGAACACGAGGTTCAGTCACTTGGGCCTGATGTGATTTTTGATGTAGGTTGAAGGTCACAGTGGTGGTGCTTCTCCCAAGTTCATAAAAAGCATCTGGAGTAACTACTGCTGAAGCCGGAGCATCCGGCACTGCCAGAGAGCTGCCTTTGTTAGAGAGCACTACTGTAGCCAAACTAATATTAACCGCCCTCCATGGATATGTTGAATGCCTCTACTGTGTTTGCTTTTTGAAAGGCCCTTCTTAGCCTTTCTTTCTCTCCCCCAACCCCATTTTCAAAAGGCAAAAGACCTTTAAGTAGCAAATACAGTAATCACAGTAGCATGGGGACACAGGCAGGCCTATATTTGGTTTCACAAAGGCCTTGTGAAAGATCAGGCCTTAAAGTCCCTTTTTAATGCTGAAACGATGCAAGTGGAAAGTTAATTTGAGGATCACTGAGGCCCGCTTTATTCATGAAGAATTTGAGCAAAACATAAATAAAAAGTCTGGAGGCTCTGTTCTTCTCTGGTGGCAAGGAAATTATTGGGGTGAATTCACCACCACCACCGCCACCACCACCAAGAGTGCAATTGAGAGGGAATTTTGGAGTTAGAGCTGTTGTTAATATGCACAGACGTGTTGCAGAGGTGTGTGTGTTTTGCCTGAAATCTGTACAAACCATAGACATTATTTTGGTGTCATTGACATGCATATGGTGTTTACAATCCAGACTGGAAGACCATTTTCTTGGAATGTGGCCTTTGCATTTTTTGTTTTGTTTTATTTTTGAGATAGGGTCTGCTCTGTCACCCAGGCCAGAGTGCTGTGGTGTCTTCATAGCTCACTGCAATCTCCAACACCTGCGCTCAAGCAATCCTCTTGCCCCAGCCTCCCGAGTAGCTGGGACTACAGGCATGTGCCACCACACTTGTCTGATTTTTGTAGAGACGGGGTCTGCCTTATGCTCAGGCTGGTCTCAAGCTCCTGGTGTCAAGCAGTCCTCCGGCCTTGGCCTCCCAGAGTGCTAGGATTACAGGCGTGAGCCACCTCATCCTGCCGGCCTTGTCATTTTGAATTATATTTCTTTTTTAACTAAGAGAAATTTTGAAGGTCTGTTTTTATGTTTCGAAGGTATATTTTAAAGTGTACAGTGTCCTTGAAAGTCTGTCCAGTCTGTTGAACTGTTAAATGCCAATGAATTCCTGTAGATTGCTAGCTTGAGAGTATAGTATTTGAGATGTGAATAAAGTCTAGTATGTATGCAAAATGTTTCTGGTGCTTGAAAAGGGTCCCCTGATTTCTATTGAGGGAGACACTTACAAAGGTTTAAACGACTTGCTGTAAAATTCAGTCTTAAAGTGGTACAGGGAGATTACCCACTATCTGTAAACAACTGCCAAGCAGATGAAATCCCAGCTGCACCAAGTCTGTGGTGGAGAGTGGTGGCGGTGGCCAGGGGAGCTGTGGAAGGAAAGTGGTTCCGAACCCGGTGGTGGTGGTGTGGTGAGGAGGCTGCCAACGGCTGTCGGACGTTGTATCTCATTTCAGAAACAAGGGTGGTGGGAAGCACATGGGCTGTGGATTCACATCAACCAACCAAATCTCGACTCCACCAGTGACTTCACTCAGCCTCATTTTCTTCATCTGGGAAGAATAAACAGCCCTTGGGGTGGTTGTGAAGATTAAATTAGGTATATTGTAATTGTGTTAGTAACCAACTCCTCCTGGTTTGCCAGAGAGTTTTCAGATTTTAGCACCAAACGTTCCACATCCAGGGGGTCTCCCTCAATCCCAGGCACAGTGGGCAGTGGGTCACCCTAATTATATATGAAGGTACCTTTCACTATGTACCAGAAACTTGGTAAGTGTTTGTGAACTCCCAGGAGGACTGTGTGTGTGTGTGTGTGTGTGTGTGTGTGTGTTCATCTCTGTATTCCTTCCTAGTGCTTAGCATGTAAGTAAATGTTTCATGATATATAAAGTAATGGAAGCACCTATACATATGTGTTGTTTCAAAGTGAGTTTGCACGTCTTCATGCCAGTTGTCTCTTCTCCCCTGAAAAGAGAGAAAAGAGCCACTTAAATGATGCGTTGAATGAAAGAATAAATCACTCATGAAAATGATTTTTTCTGTGATGTGGCTAAACTATAATTTAAGAAAGGGCTTAAGCTGGGCCTGCCTACTTTTTTGATAAGTGGAATTTAATGTGACCCCAGTGACAACAACCCCACCCAAAAGCTCTGATTTAGGAACCTCCAGCATATGGACTCCCTGACATATTTTCTGGGACTCTGCAGGGTGCTGATGACTTGACTTTGGTGGGGAGGAAACGAGAGGGAAGCCCACTGTACTAAAGTACTTAGAGAGATAGAAACAGTTCCCTAGAAATTAGACATCAGATTGTGTCTTTTTTTTTCCTAAGTGGGATGGGGCAAGAATAGTTGGACCAGGAGAAGGTTTTAGAGTTACACTAATGTAATCTAGTTACATAGCAAAAAAAATGTAAAAAAATGTACACTATGAAACTGAAATCTATTCTTCTAGGTGTGGTAACTGTTCAGATTTTTATATCGTATGACCATAAAATGAACACAACTTTTCTAACCGCAAATGTGTCTTTGCTCACAGAGATAACAGCATGAGTAATGGTGTTCTAGAAGCCAGGCAGTTAAATCACACTCTGAGCAAATAGAGGCAAGTCCTCAGAAACTTAGATAAAACGTTAATGTGCAATCTTGGACTTTCAAGCTGAAGAAATATCTGAAAGAAAACTAATTTTGGCCCATGAACTATTTCCTAGTCCTTGGTGCCTCCCAATCTCTACCCCCTTTAAAAAAAAAATCTTTGTTTTTCCTCTGCAAATATGCATATATGAGTTCAATAGCATTTGAGACAGGAGGTTATTTTTTCACTTGAAACACAAGGAAGCAATTTTTAAAAGTCATACTCATTCAGCAGTGGGCTTGACTGTAGCCAGCTTGACTGGGAGTTCCTGACCACAGAACCACACACTGTAGTCTTTATCAGGGCAGTAAATTCAGATGGTTTTCTGGAAAGGGAGAGGGCTGGAGTCTAGGGAAGGGCACTGGAGCAGTGACCTGCTGGGCTTAAGTCTGGAGCAGCGTGGTGGGAAGGGGCTCTGGAAGCTGGCTGTCTTGGTTAGTGTTTGCCACCAGTGTGCTGGGAATCGATGGGGAGGCTGGCTCAGATCCTAACAGATACATATCTCAGCCATCATTGTCTTCAAGCAATTCTGAAATGACCTTTCTTACCTCATTTTCCTGTGAGCTCATAGTAGTCTGCAAACGTGAATTATGTCACTGATCCTTGCTCCCTCTTTGTTTGATAAGAAATAGTTCTCTTGCTCAGTGTTTCTGGAAGAGGAAAGTGAGACACAGGTCGGTAGTGATTCAGGGAGAGGAGATTTGGGATCTCTTGTCTTTGTTCTTCCTCTCCCAGTGGGAATTCACGGTGTAACTCGTTTGCTAGGGTTCCTTGTATTACAAGCTAACAAAACTCTTACTGGACTGGGAGACCTAGTTATTAGGATAATTATGATTCTTAGCATGACTCAACCCCTTTTTAATATTCGGGAGGGCTGATGGAGAGCTTCTGTCTGTAGCTCTTTGCCAGGCACTAGGGTTATAGGGCATATATTCTATCTTTGCCCTTAAGCTCACAAACAAGTCAAGAGACGGAAACAGATAAAGTTTTTGTATTAGGATTTGAATGGATGTATTTAAGGAAGAGGGGGGGTGCTTTATACACCCGCAAAATGGAGAACACCTGCCCTCTGTACTCTGGAGTGGCTGTGAGAATGAATTACAATAATGTGTATGACCCCTATGAAAAACACAAACTCATAATCAAATCTAAGAAATTTTTATGGGGCAAAACAAATGTGGAGGCTGTCTTTGTTCTCAGGCCCACTCAACTGGTCTGATGTCTGTTTGATGAAGGAAACACACCTTTCCAGCAACAATAGCCAGCATTTACTGAACACTTATGTACCAGACTCTGTGCTATTTATTATATGCATTATCTCATTTCAACCCCCCCACCCAATGCTAGAGATAGGGTCAGGCATTATCTCTGTTTAAGGATGAGGAAAACAAGGCTGGAGAGATGAAATCCCTTGCTGAATGTCATAGAGCTGCTAAGTGATGGAGTCAGCCTTCACACTTGGCTGGTTGTTCACAAAACCCTAGGGTTAAACCATTACTTCACACTGCCTCTCCAGAGATAGTTATCTTCTTGGGAGGATTTAGGTGTGGCTGGGTGTGGAGGCAGCAGTTGGACCAAAGTCTTCTACCAGCAGCCTGCACCATTTCTTGAGTCTATTTTGAAGCAATTTCCTCACCCCCAGCTGCTCAGAAAGGATCCTCCCCTCAGAGTGGTGATATTTATGATGTGGTTTCCTTCCTCTGCCTCTAGCAGTCAACTTACCCAGGGTCAGAAGCCCGTGGGTTGCTGATAAGCTGCTGTGCTAGCTAGTTCAAGTCACTCTGTGCTGCCCTGTGTTTAGGAGGGGTCATGCTCGTGTCAGTCACTTGGTGAACCAGTGTTCCTGTGAAGGCAGCGCAGTGATCAGTGCAGTCTGATTTGAAATCAGAGATCACACCCTTTCCACCACTTTGCTCATTAGTCTACTGATGCCTGTGATGTAAAAGTTAAACCGCAAACTTCTTTCTCCTGCATTGAGCATGAGTTCTATAAAAGTTTACCGGGGCTTTCCAGCATGAGCCAGGTATAAACCAGGTACCCTCACACACATATTATTTATGTGTGTTAGGTGGTATCTGCTCTGTGGATTGAGGAACTCGAGAACCAGAAAGGTGAAATGTGGTGGCAGAAGAACCCAGCAAGTGACAAAAGGGACGACTGAACTTCTGCAGCAAGAGGGGGCCATTTTCATCATTTCTTTGAACCTAAAGCGTATGGTTGGTCTAAATAGGTGGAGTCATACAGCAAGGCATAGTGTACACATCTATCAGCACATAGGTAGGTTGTATCAATTTTAATTTTTGTTTTAAATCCAGAGCATTGTGTCATTCTTATTAGGGAGTCACCCAGATTCACAGGTGTTTGAAAGTGTCATGCTTAACCTAGCAACAAATTGAATACATGGACGAAAAAAGGAAGGCTTACCAGTCAGGTTTTTCTACTATCAATTTCTGATAAAGCTCTCGCTATTGATGAGTCAATCTTTCCATTAAAAATGATACTTATGTAATTTGCTTATCATTAATATTGCAGGAGCATAACATTGGAGGGATGAGTAACACATCTGCATATCTTGAAGGACAGAACTGACATCCACCCACATGTGGGATACAGTGTTGTAAAAGCAATAATGGTATTTTGGGGGAATATAATTTGAGCCATAGCTTAAATTCAGATGATATTGAACATTGGCATATCAGGGTACTTTTGAACACAGAGACGTGGATATAGACCGACTATTAGTGACTGTGAGGGCTCTGGATTTTGAGATGCTGGGTGAAATACATGCAGCCAAACATCTGTTGTGATGCAATGAAGTGGTGACTCTGAAGCAGCCAGACTGTGATGGCTCAGCTTCAAGGTATCAAGGACTCATTCATTTGAATCTGTCCACAAACCTCTGAACCAAGAGGAGAGGGGAAATGTGTACATACATTTGGAAAGCTGGGTCTCAACATGCCTTTGCTTAGGTAGTCCTGAGAACCTTGTCTTTCTTCCTGTTTCCTGACTGAGGCAGGAGTTAACCTGTAGCATAAAGAAACACGTTTGGGTAGGTACTTAGGGCAGCGCCCAGAATTTGGTACAGTTAGGTCAGGGCAGCAGAGTTGAGGGAAAGGCAGGTGATGATAATGGTCTCTGTTGTATTCCTATTGTCACCCAGGTCTGCCTCTTCTTTCTGCTGCTGCCTTGGCTCAACTAATGACTTAAAGCTCGAATATTGATGGCAGGTGTACATAGGCCTGAAAAAATAGCTGTTGGCTTTGGTGAAGGAGTAGTGCTTTCTAGAACTTGTCCTCAAAACTCAAATGACAAAGCCTGGAAGCCAGTTGTTTATGATGTGCTTGAGTTGATGCACCATTGCAGATTGGCTGTGGGAAGAGAGTGGTGTGTACCTCCTAATTAGCCAAGAATAAGTGCTATGGGTAACTTATAAAAACACGTTTATAGCTCTCAGATCTTTGAAAGAGCAATCAAATCCATCCACCTTTAAGCAAGCGGGTGTCATGGTGAGCAGCTTACAATGCTGAGCACACTAGAAACACAGGTATGTTAGGGACAGCCACTGTTTCAAATTACATTCTAAAAGGGAACACTAGGTAGAAAGTGGCAAGTGTTCCAAGACATGCAAATAACATTCCTTGGTTGTGGGATGTGGGAGAGGCATTTTGGAGGAATTGATGTTTGACCTGCAGTTTTTTGTATGGCCAGGATTGGATTTTGAGATGATGGGTGCTAGAGGGAGATGAAACTATGGAGAGTATAGGGTAATGGCTAGAAGTCTACCTGGGATATTATGTACATCTTTTCTCCTTCCGTTTCAATTATTAATGCTTATTATTATTAGTTGGGTTTTTTGCCTCCTTTTCATTAAACAACAGCCAGCTAATCTTGGCACTTTGTCCAGAGAATCAGGTGCTGCTTAGCAACTGATGTTGGTGAAATGACCTTGGACAAGTGACTTGCCATGTCAGTTCTCTCACCTGTTAGAAAGGGTTGTAGATCATCTGATGCAGATTTGAAGGCCCCTGCAAATGAATGCATGGCCACGCTGTGTTTACTTACATTTTACTGAATGCTCCTCCAAGGTTCTTCTGGGTAGATGCCCACTGCTAAAAATCCAAGTATTTTTGGCCTCCGGCTCCGTGGGTTCACAGCGTTAATCCTGTGGGTAAACTAACATGCTACCAAGGAGAGGGAAAGCAAAAGAAAAGATACACATATCCTCATGCATAGAGAGAAGGAAAGTAGCCTAACTCCAGCCCAGTGGTGTAGTGCTAGTGGTGGTAATAGTAATAGCAGCTAAGACTTCGTGGTGCTCATCTTGTGCAAGCACTGTTTTAAGTATTTTACAGTATTGATTCATATGCTGCTTACAACATCCCTGTGAGACATTATCTCCTTGAGGATGAGGAAACTGAGGAACAAAGGATGCTTTGCCTAAAGACTCTTAACTTGGTGTAAGTAGAGCCGGGATTCCCACCTGGGCAGTCTGCACTGGGACTCTGAATTCTTAACCATTTTGCTGTGCTGCCTGTCAAGAGCGTTTCCCGTTGATGCTTTTGTAGATCTCATAGTAGCACTTTGTTAGGACCTGGGCCACAACCTTGATTTGGTGAAAGCAATTGCAGAGAGGTAGAAGTTCTTGATCCTTTTTCAATCGTAAAGGATTTGCTGAGACTCTCACTCTTAATTGGTGATGGTAGCAAAGGGCCGCATGGTAAATGCAATGTAAAATTCAAGCCTTGCCTAATCTTGGAAGACTTTATTCCCTTTGGTAGTTTGCTTTGGTGATTCTGGCGGAATAAAAGGGACTCACCTGTCAATACAGACTCTTGATCTGTATTTTTCCAGGATACAAATTATTTGTAATGTACCTGTGAGAATCTGGAATGAAGGGTACTAGTATTAAAGTAGAATCTTGGAGATAAAAGTACAATGTTCACTGCTAAGGCATTGGGCATTGGCTACACAGAAGGTAACCCTGGAGCAGTTGTCAAAGGTGAGAGCATTACCTAGGAACATGGAGTTGGGCCAGAAAAACCACATTGTAAGTTCAGATTCTTGGAGTTTACTAATTCTTCTTGACTTTAAATATTTTCAGCTGCTTTAGGGTTTGTTGGTGTATTTAGGCTAAGTGGCCTTTTTGTTCTATGATGTCCATGCGTGAATAAAACAGATAATCCCTATTTCTGATTTAAGTGAAGACTATCATAGCATTGGGAAAGCTGACACAAATATTTAAAAAAAAAAAAAAAAACCTTCCAGATGATATTTGCATTTTGTTCACAGGCCACCTTTTGAGTTTCCCCATAGCAGATATAAAAACACCAGCTTAAGAGAGGCACCACTTCATCCTTACTTGCTATACACTAAAACCACAAACTTGATTTTGCTTGTAGTTCATTATGTTCTACAGTTGGCATCAGAAGCATTTATTGTATTTATTGTTTATACCTTGCCTAGTTCCAGAAATGATTTTATTTGGCCTAGGCAAGTGTCCTGATACTGTATGTATGAGATGATATTTCTTCTGCTCAGAGAGTCTGTAATCACAAGACTCCTCATAGGACTGTTGGGTTAGTGAATGCTGGGTTTGTTCTTTTCTTTGCCCTCTCTGTCCAGAAAAAATGTAAATATCTTTCTTAAGAAAGCCTGACATTGGGAGACTGAAAGGTGCCATGTCACTGCTATACGTCTTTTTCCCAAGAAATGTTCTTTTGTGAGTGCTATAGAGAAACCCTCTTGTAGGAATATGTATATTACACACTCCCATTTTCCTCTTTCTGAGAATAAAGCTTATTATGGATTTATATAGTTCAAGTGATTTCCTTTACCTTTGCTTTGAAACACAATGTACTTAAAATGTAGAAGGACTGTGACAGGCACATAATGAGAATGAATTATAACAATTTCCATTTGACCTGTGGTACTCTTCAGGTGTGGGAGTATCACCCAACGAGAGAATATAATATAGTACCAGGTATCAATGACAATTTTTTGAGGTTGGACTCTGTGGAGATGACAGCTAGCATGGCCATTACTTAGATAAACCAAATAATGTCACAAACCAAAAGTTTCTGAAAACACCTAAACTCTCTGTCTTTCATACTTCCCTGTAGGGACTGTTGTAGGCACTTTGTGTGTTTATAGTAGTGTTAGCACAGTAAGCAATTTTCCTGCTTACTTGCTACAGCTCTCTTGATACCACACTGTGGGCAGACCAGATCCCATGTAGCTGAAGCACATAGCTGCTGTTGGGCACATTAAAGGAGTCCTGCATTGCTATTTGGTACTGCTTGTAAACTGGAAAGATGTGTCTGCTGTATGGAGTTCAGAAAAGCACCTTAGTGAGTCCCAGTAACTCCTGACTGTTGACCTTTGGGTTTAGGTATAGTATAAGTCTTAGGAGAATTGATGAGAATGCAGGAACCAGTTTTAGCCAATACAGCAAGACTAAAATGCCTCTATTGTTTCTCAGAAAGTACAGTGTGACAGAGAAATCCTAAAACTCTAAAAGTAAATAGCCTACAGCAGTTAACTATATTGACTTTGGAAACAGGTTATAAACCCAAACCTCTATTTTGAACTATGGGTATTTCTTTTCTCTTTTCCCAAGATAAAAGCTGCTGATGAGAACTGCTCTCTAGTGTTGCTAGGACAAACCTGTGTGACCTTCTTTATGTAAATAATTAACAGGGGAATATTTTCATTTATGTTAAAGCCATATATGCAAATTAGTGCAACCTCTGTGGAAAAGAATCTGGAGATACCTCAGAGAGCTAAAAATAGAAATACCATTTGATCCAGCAATGGCACTATTAGGCATCTACCCAAAAGAGCACAAAACATTCTATGATAAAGACATCTGCACCCGAATGTTTATGGCAGCACAATTCACAATCGCAAGGATGTGGAAACAACCCAAGTGCCCGTCAATCCATGAGTGGATTAATAAAATTTGGTATATATTTACAATGGAATATTA
>RJWJ010016135.1:0-35138 GCA_004363605.1 Indri indri
GTCTACCGTGGCATAATCTCATTCATCCTATTAGAGTTTCTTTTTCTGATTACCTTTTCTTCCATGAATTTTTGTTTGAAATCAAAAGACCAAAATTTTTTTCCATATACATTTGTAGCACTTTGTCTTTATACTCACTACTAGCTTTCGTTTTTTTTTTTTTTCTGTCTCTTTCATGAAACTAAGCTCTGTGAGAATAAGGACTATGTCTCAATTACTGCTGCATAACCAAATCTATGACTTAGCATATAATACATACATTTCACCTATCTGTTTATTGACTGAACAACTGAATAATTCATTAATGTACCATTCTTTTTGTTGGCTAAAGGAAATCCAATTAATCTCTTTAATGAATTTCATCCTCTCATCTTTCTAATTTTGTAGGTTTTAAATCTAAGAAAAATGAATTTAAGTAACATTTATTTTAACATATTATTTAGACATACTGTGTTATGTCTAAAGTCACAGGTTAAATTATTATTTCTTTAGTATCTACTAAAATTGAGCATTATTTAAATATAACATTCTTACTAATTTTCTGAAATCAAAATAGATAATGGAAAGATATATTTACCAGTTGTCAATGTTGCATTTATTGAAGTATAAAATCTTAGTGAAAGCCTTCTTAGGAAACTTTATATAAAATAAATATGTATACTAAATGGGAATATGTGTGAAACATATTTAATGTATTAAGTAGTTAAACTCATTCTATTGTCAATAGCATGTTTTTAAAAAGCTTCAAAATACATTATGTACAATCGAAAACATTTCAATTTCTTGACAGTTTAAGGAATACTTTGTAAATTGTTTATCATGATTTTAAAATAAAATCAGTTTATAAATTCCATTAAATTAAAACATTTTCCACTTGTGTTCTCTATACCTTAAATTTTAACAGAAATATTTATTTTCTGAACAATGCCATTATTATCAAAAAACGTCTAATAGAACTTGCCATATAATTCATTTAACCATCTCCATTTGCCATGCTACCAACAGTTGGTAGGCACAAACGCTTTCTTTCTTCTTTTCCTTCCTTCCTTCCTTCCTTCCTTCCTTCCTTCCTTCCTTCCTTCCTTTCTCTCTCCCTCCCTCTCTCTCTTCCTTCCTTCCTTCCCTCCTTCAATATTTATTGAGGATTAATCTATTTAGGACAAGGATCTGGATAGAATTAGGGATACAATATTGTGCAAAACCAACGTGATCACTTTTCCTAAAAGATATTTCAGTTTAGTAAGGAATACATTCATTAATCAAATAGTCATACAATATTTTGAAATTTAACTGTGATAAATATTCTGAGTAGGCACGTTCCTAACTCTATGAGGATATGGTAAGGGAATTTGACCTTGATAGAAGATCTGAGAATATTTTCCTGGAGAACTGAAAATGGAGCTGAGATGTGAAGGAGGGTAAGAAATTAACCAGGTGAAGGCAGAGAGGAAGAGCAACAAAAGAAATAAAAAAGTGAAAAATTACTGCCGCAGGAGAGCATGTAATGCTTCATGAAATTGAGAAAAGTCAGAATGGCTGGGCCAAAGAGAGTACAAATATGACATTACATAAAGTAGGAGAGAAAGGCAGGGTCAGCCCATGTGTGAAACCTTCTAGCGCACGCTTAGTGTGTTATATATAATTCTAAAATGGATGAAGAGGAATTGAGCGGCTTTAAGCCAGCAAGTAAGGACCAGCCTGAGCAACATAGTGAAACCTCATCTCTACAAAAATTAGAAAATGTAGCTGGGTGGGGTGATGCATGCCTGTGGTCCCAGCTACTGGGGAGGCTGAGGTGGGAGGATCGCATGAGCCCAGGAGTTTGAGGTTGCAGTGAACTATGATCAAGCCACTGCACTGTATGTAGCCTGGGCAACAAAGATGGGCATTCTGCTAATAGCTCAAAGTTTACTTTGTATAAATTAGGAAAAGATATCCTTTCTTAAACACATTTTATCACCCTCTGCTGGAATATTGTCAAAATACCCATATAAATGACCAAGACTACTAAGTGAAGGAAGCTCACCAATGGTGTTCAAATACAGCCTGCACAATTATAAGCAGCAACTCTAGATGATTGGAGACATGTTTATAGAAAATACCATTATATCTAAGTTAGAAGAGGACATTAGCAAAGCCTAGGTTAGAAGCAAAGAAACGATTGGAAGGCAATTGAAATATTGCATATTAAGGGATAACTGATTTGTGTTTAATATTAGGGTTGGAAAAAATTAGATAGATTCAACATATAATTAGAAGATAAAATTAACAGGACAATGTTATAGATCATTGTTATAGATTGTTATATATCAATGTTATAGACCATTAAAGGATGAGTGGGTTCTGGTTCCTCCAAGAGGAGCCATTCATTGTTGCAAGAAACACCGGAAGAGAATTGGCTTTGGGGAAGAGAAGGGGAAGAACATGATTTCAGGTCTCGATTTATTAATCTGGAGAGATTTTGGGGACTCAAGTGATGAGATCAAGAGGACAGTGGAAATATAAATCTGAAGTTTAGGGAAGAAAGTTAAGCAGAAGATAAAATTGCTCATCTTTGACTTATACGTGGAAAGTATAGTTGTGTGCTTGGAAAAGGTTGCCTAGTGACAGAGTCAGAAGTAAAAAGAGTTAAGGGTCTAGCACTCAGAGGTTGTGGAGAGGACAGTTATCCTGTGAATGTGATAGTGAATAACCAGAATAAAATGGTAAGTGTCACAGAGTCCAAGGAAAGAATGGGTTTAAAGAAAGAAGGAGTGCTAATTCTGTTCAATTCTACTGAGATGTCACCTGAAAGAGAGAATTTTAAAAAGCTCCAGCCTGTTTAAAAAATAATAATCACAACTGTTTTCAACCTTAATGAGCCCTGTATTGAATATTTTAATTATTGGACAATACTTATGTTTTAGGAAGTCAGATATTAAGGTTGTCAAAACCAGAAGGAAAATCAAACAGGTAGTATTACATCTGGACTTTTAAAAATTGCTAGACTATTACTATGGAAAGTAGGAAAGAGAAGTAGTGGCAAAATTTTTGATGCAATATTTAGAGAATCATGAGGTGACTGTTATAGCAGCAGTTTCTTATTCTTCAGTTATAAGATATAAGACTGGGAAAATAAAACAAATATTATTAGTTTGGAGTCTTAAATTACAAGCTAAAGATCCATGGATAAGAGGGGGGAAAAACAAGGATGGAACATGAAAGATGGGGGTGATGGAAGGATTCCTGTAGTTAAGGCAGCTGTCAAAACCATCTTAATGAAACCTTACAATCTTGGTCTGATTCTGTGATGGAAACATGTTTAGAAGCTGCCAGATCTCAATTCCCCTGATGGTGTCACTGCTCTTGTAAAGGTCAATAGTGTGTGAATGTCTTGCTGCTTCTCCTTGTCCTTCTCCTGCGCTTGGGGCACCGCCAAAATTATTCAGACAGCTCTTGGAAATTTAAACCTTTATAGAAATTATCTTAGGCTGAAGCATGCCTGTGCCTGGGAATTTATAGTGACTCCTACACATTATCCTACAAATTTAAATTAAAAAACAAAAATTTTAAAGTACTGATTTTCTTTAAACAGGTTTTAAGGCATTATATGCTTAAGGAAAAATTTGAAAATAACATTTAAAAGATAAAAAATTAAAACCCATATAGCTACCATACAAGATAATCATAGTTGAAAACGTATATGATAAATTCTATTCTTTATTATAGGTGATTATATTTATAATATTTAGATAGCAATAACATTTATTATATGACATATATAACATTTTTTATAAATATAATAGAAAATACATATTAATATTTCACCAATTATTGTCCTCCCTATCATTCAATATGAACACAACATTTTGGAGCACTCTAACAGATTTTTTTGGAAAAATTATAAATATTATAAAACATAATGGTTAAGAACATGGGTTTTGGTATTAAAAATTGTTTTGTTTTTATACTAGTTATTTTTCTCCATACTAAGTAATCTTAGAAATGTTACTTTTCCTCTCAGTGCCTCACTTTCAATATAGCTATAGTTCAGAGATAAAGACAGCTTTGTTATGTGTCTGCTATTAGAAGGAATAACTTACTATCCTCTTACTGAAGGGATATTGGCATTATCTTTGATGTTTGCAAATTTTGTATGAAAGAAATACCTTAATTTTAATGTATTTTCTTACTAATTAAGTACAGTATTTTTGGTCTAGACATTTGATATTCAAATGTAATTTTCTGAGATGTTTATGAGTGTCATCTATTATTTTCATTTTGGGGAGTTTATCTTCTTCAAATTTTTAAAAACCATTCACAGCCTATGTAAATTAGCCCTTTATCTGTCATATGCATTTCTATTGTTTACTGAATGTATTGTTTGCAAAATAGTATGCATAATGTTTTGATTTATAAATATCTAATATACAGAGAGAAGGTGAGAGGGAGAGAGAGAGAGAGAAAGAGAAATTGTCTATGTCTGTAATTTATTTTCTTCAGCAGAGAAAGTCCCTCCCACCAATCACATCATATGAATAAACTAATTTTATTCCTTTTATTTGCTTGTTGATTTATACATTTTATATTTAACAGTCAGATCCATTCTGATTTTTAAAAAATATTTAGTCTAAATAGGTATTCAACTTTATTAGTTTCATTTAGATGCGCTATTGATCCAGGAACATTTTGTTGAAAACACGCTAAAGATTTAAAAGTTTCCTTTATCTATTAAATACCTATATATACTGTGGTCTATTTCTTTTTTTATTATTTTTTCCATGTGGATAATATTTTAATTATCATATGTTTGTATTATATTTTAATCTCTGTCAAACCTCTTTCTTGATAATGCTGTGGTTTTTCTTTGATTAACATACACTCTTTTTTTTTTTTTTTTTTTTTTTGAGACAGAGTCTCAGTGTGTTGCCCGGGCTAGAGTGCCATGGCGTCAGCCTAGCTCACAGCAACCTCAGACTCCTGGGCTAAAGCGATCCTCCTGCCTCAGCCTCCTGAGTAGCTGAGACTACAGGCATGCGCCACCATGCCCAACTAATTTTTTCTATATATTTTTAGTTGTCCATCTAATGTCTTTCTATTTTTAGTAGAGTCGGGGTCTCGCTCTTGCTCAGGCTGGTCTCGAACTCCTAAGCGCAAACGATCCACCCGCCTCGGCGTCCCACAGTGCTAGGATTACAGGCGTGAGCCACCACGCCCGGCCGATTAACATATACTCTTGTCCATTTATTCTGAACTTGAGAATTATTTGTCAAATTTGAAGTGAAAATATCCTATGGTGAGTCTGAATTGATTTGGTCTTCACTTATTAAATAACTTGGAGATAATCGAATGCTTTATATGAATGTGTTTTCAATTAGTAACATCCTAAATCTTTCCATTTATATATCTTTTTAAATATTTCCTTGAATAAAATTTTGCAATTTTTTCCAAAGAGATATATAACCTTTCTTCATAGGTTTATGTCTGTTTACTTTGTTATGGATAATATTTTGTATTTTTTCGTTACATTTTCTAGCTGTTTAATCTTGCACAGTAGTGGTTGTAACGGGAAGCTGTATGGGGTGGAGATAAAAAGTATAAACTACCCAAACCTAGACTGCCTACGTTCAAATCTTGGTTCTCCTGCTTTCCACTGAAGCAATATCACATACTCTCTGAATATAAGATGACTCTCCGAGTATAAGCTAACTCATCACAAAATTAAGGTAATATAATTGTAATAACCACCTCATTGAGTTGTGGTATGCATTAGATGAGTTTATGTTATGCAAAGGGCTTGCAAAAGTGCATATCTTCTAAGAAGCACTCAATGGAAACTGGAAAATGTATACGGAAAGCTTTTTATTGTTGCATGTGTATTTTCTTATTGAACTGTTTACTGATATATCTTCTTAGCTATAAGATTTTTAAATTGAGTTTTATGCTTAATAAATATTTCTGTCATCTATATAGAACAATGTTCTTTTTTCTATTTCCAACACTAATACCTTTTTTTCCTGATTTCTGTGTAGCACCATTTATTTCTAGAGGTTACATAAAATGCAATATATACAAGTTTTAATAGTGCCTTTTCAAGTGGGATCCTGGCAAGGGGAAAAAAAGATGGCATGTTCAAACTTAGGGTTTTACAAAGATTAATTCAGAGTCAACTTACAAATAAACGAGTGAGGAGTAGGTACAATTAAGTCCCAGGTCTAGTAAGAATTGGGTGCTTATGTACTACCAAGTAATGGTGGTCAAAGATACAGGGAGAGAGTAGTTGCCAGGACTGGGAGTCAGAGAGAGTTGTGTTGAGAAATGTAATCAGCCTGTAATGACCATACATGGGTCAAACAGAATGAGGGAACTACGGGAATATTTAGCTCAACTTAACTCTTCTTCCTCCAGAAGTGCTAGAGTAGCATTTCTGCTGATACTCACTTTCGCACAAGCCTAAAGGGAAGTCTGAAGATAAAGAAACCCTTGATGTTGTTCACTTGGGTTGACCCTGAAGGGAACAGAGCAGAGGGTGTATCTGAAGGGGAAAGTGAAAGGTAACCCGTTGAGGAACATTGTTGTCACATCCTGACGTTGTTCGGTATGTCTGTCCTCTTCCACAGGTAAGCATGATATTAAGAGAAAGATTCTCTATCACTTGAAGGAATCTTATTACCCTATTACTAATTAACTCTTTTAATTAATCAGGAATAGATGTTCAGTTTCAGCAAATTTGTTTGAATTTATTCATTAATTTAAGTGTCTTTGAGGGCAAATTACATACCAAGCCCTTAGCAGTTTCCCAACATGCATTAGAAGTTAATTCAGAGTTAGTTCCTGCCTTCACAGAACCTACGGAAATTTGGTAAGCCAGACAAAATACGGTAAGAAATCGAATCTGTATGTAAATGAGTCCAAAATACATAGTACTGCAAAGAAAAACAAATCATGCGTTTCAATGCAAAGTCATTTTGGTGGAAGGTGAAGGAGGGGAGTAGGTGGGGAGTATAATTTAGCACAGTTTTCGGGCAAGTCTTCATTAAAGAACACATTTAAGCTGAGACTTATAAGATGATTTAACAACAAAAACAGCAAGGACAGGAACTGAAGAAAATCATTCGGGAAATGTTATGTCAAAGACTTCCAGGTGAGAAAAGATTTTAAGAGTGTAACCTCAAAAGTGAAAGGCTAGTGAAGTTGAGATCTAATGCACCAGACCAGGGCAAGAGAAGAGATGCTGAATTTGACCAGATAGGTGGTGTCTAATCATGTATAGCTCATAGCTAAGAAAATTAGATTTTATTCTATTAATATAAGCCATGGAAAGCCTTTTGTTGCTTATTTTTGACACTTATCCAACCATTTAGAAAATAAAATTTAGCATTTTTATTTTCAAAATATATCCAGGACCCAACCACATCTATGACTTCTGCTGCTACCACCTTGTTCCCAGGCACCATGTCCTCAACAACTTCCTCATTGTCCCATGCTCTGTTTCTATTCCTATGATCCTCCACACACACATCAGCCATGGGCATCCTCCTAAGGACAGGAGTAAGTGTAGTGATAGCTCAAGCCACACTTCTCACTGTTCAGACCTCAGACTTTACAGATTAACCAGATTGGTGTGTAATTGCTTTTTCTTCTCTCTACTAAAGTTGGGATTGTGATCATTTCATAAAATTAACTGGTATACACATTTCTTGTTTACTTGGTGCTTTTGGACTATTCAAATGGGTGGATATTACAAAAGTTTAAGCTAACAAAAAAAGGAATCAAGCAGTTTTGAAAGTTTATTTGAAGATTATTTAAATAATTTGAATTTTCTTTACTCTATTGATCCATTCAGCTATGCATATTATTCAATAACTTTTGGATTTATGGTTAATTGTCTACTATTGGATTCTAATTGTATTGCAATGCAGCTTAAAAATGTGGCCTTTAAATACTGTTTTCACATTAATTTGGGATATCATTTTAGTCTTGTTCATTTATTTTTACTGTGGAAAATTGAATCCTCTATTGAATTGAAAAATTTTTAATAAATCATTTTATATATGTCTCTATATAAATCATTTTATATGTATATATTATTTTATATAATGTCAAATAAGGCTCATGGATTATACTATTGTAAGATATATCCATATGTGCTTTATTTTTTATATTATTTTAAAATTTTAAAATTTCTTTATTTTTAATTATTATGGGTATACAATAATTGTATATATTTATAGCATACATGTGATGTTTTGATACAGGAACACAGTGTGTATTAATCAAATCAGGGTAATTGGGGCACCCATCACCTCAAACATTTGTCATTTCTTTGTGTTAGGAACATTCCAATTCCACTCTTTCAGTTATTTTAAAGTATACCATAATTTAGTGTTGACTATAGTCACTTTGTTGTGCTATCAAATATGCATTCTATATACCTAACTATATTTTTGCAGCCATTAACTATCCTTACTTTATCCTCGCCTCCCCACTACCCTTCCCATCCTCTGGTAACCATCATTCTGCTCTCTGTCTCCATGAGATTAATTGTTTTAATGTTTAGCTCCCACATATGACTGAGAATATGCAAAGTCTGTCTTTCTGTGCTTGGTTTATTTCTGTTAACATAATGTTCTAAAGTTCCATATACATTCCATTGTGTATATGAACCACATATTATTTATCCATTTATCTGTAGATTGATACTTAGGTTGATTCTAAATCTTGCCTATAATGAATAGTGCTGTAATAAAAATGGGAGTGCAGGGATCTTTTCAATATATTGATTTCCTTTCTTTTGCATATATACCAACTAGTGGGATTGCTGGGTCGTACAGTAGTTCTATTACTAGTTTTTTGAGAAATCTCCCTACTATTCTACATAGTAGTTGTACTAATTTATATTCCTACAGTGTACAAGTGTTCCTGTTTCTCCACATCCTTGCCAGCATTTGTTATTGCCTGTCTTTTTGATAGAAGCCATTTTAACTGGGGTGAGATGATATCTCACTGTAGTTTTCATTTCCATTTCTCTGATGACTAGTGATGTTGACCATTTTTTTATATATTGACCCCTTTATCATATATAATGACCTTTGTCTCTTTTTACAGCTTTTGTCTTGAAATCTATTTTATCTTACAGAAGTTTAGCTACACCTGCTCTTTTGTGGTTTGCATTTGCACAGAATATCTTTTTCTATTACTTTATTTTCAGTCCATGTGTGTCTTTATAGATGAAGTGGGTTTCTTGTAGACAACATATAGTTAGGACTTGTATTTTTTTTTTAATCCATTCATTCACTCTACATCTTTTGATTGGAGAGTTTAGTCCATTACACTCAATGTTATTATTGATAGGTGAGGACTTACTATTGCCAT
Source organism: Indri indri (assembly GCA_004363605.1). NCBI lineage: Eukaryota > Metazoa > Chordata > Mammalia > Primates > Indriidae > Indri > Indri indri. The sequence goes on from RJWJ010016135.1 coordinate 9,355, forward strand.
GTTGTTATTTGATTTCTGATTGTTTTATGGTCTTCTCGTTCTTTCTTCCTTCCTCACTGTCTTTCTTTGTGTAAAAGTTATTTTCTCCGATAGTGTGTTTTAATTTCTTGCTTTTTATTTTTTGTGTATTTTTTTTAGGTTTCTCTTGATCCAAGGTAAACATGAGGCTTGAAAAAGGCATTTTATAGTCAATTATTTTAAACAGATGACAACTTACCTCTGCTTACAAAAAGTAAACAAATAAGCCAAGAGAAATACAAAAGAAACTCTACACTTCAACTCTATCTCCCTAACTTTTTGACTATTTTTATCTTTTTATAGTATCTAAATCTTAAAAATTGTTGTAGTTATTATTTTTGATGTTTGTCTTTCAGTCTGCCTACTCAAGATATAAGTGATTTATATACCTCAATTATAACAATAGAATAGTCTATATTTGTGTATTTTCTGTTATCAGTGAGTTTTATGCCTTATGATGATTTCTTCTTGCTCATTAACATTCTTTTCTTTCAGATCGAAGAACTGGTTTTAGCATTTCTTATAGGACAGGTCTGTTGTTGATGAAATCCCTTTAGCCTCTGGGAAAGTCTTTATTTCTCTTTCATGCTCGAAGGTTATTTTTGCAGGATATAATGTTCTAGGGTTAAGTTTTTATTCCTTCAGCACTTTAAATCTGCCATTCTGCTTTCTCCTATCCTGTAAGTTTTCCACTGAGAAGTCTGCTGCCAGATGTATTGGAGCTCCTTTATATGTTATTTATTTCTTCTTACTTCTCTTAGGACCTTTTTATTATTCATGATCTTTGGAAGCTTGATTATTAAAGGTCTTGAGGTAGCCTTGTTTGGGTTAAATATGCTTGATGTTCTATGACCTTCCTGTACCTGAATATCGATATCTTTCTCTAGGTTTGGAACATTTTCTGTTATTATTTCTTTGAATAAAATTTCTATTCCAGTCTCTTTCTCTACCTCCTTGTTAAGGCCAATAACTCTCAGATTTGCCTTTTTGGGGGCGTTTTTCTATAACTTGTAGGCCTACTTCATTCTTTTTTATTCTCCTTTCTTTTTTCTGTTCTGGGTATGTTTTTTGAAATAACTGTCTTCAAGCTCACTAATTCTTCTGCTTGATCAATTCTGCTATTGAGAGACTCTGATACATTTCTCAGTTTGTCAACTGAATTTTTAGCTCCAGAGTTTCTGCTTTATTTATTTATTTTTTTCATTATTTTAGTCTCTTTGTTAAATTTCTTTGGTAGGCTTCTGAATTTCTTCTCTGTGTTGTCTTGAAGTTATTGAACTTCTTCAGAACAGTTATTTTAAAATATTTGTCTGAAAGATCACATATCTCTATCACTTTGGGATAGATCCCTCATAAATCATTTAGTTATTTTGGTGAGGTCATGTTTTTCTGGATGTTCTTAATGCTTGTGGATGTTCATCGATGTTTTGGCATTGAAGAAGTGGATATTAATTCTAATCTTTGCAGTCTGGGCTTATTTGAACCTATTCTTCTTGAGAAGGCTTTCTAGGTATTCAAAGGAAATTTAGTGTTGTGATCTAAGTCTTTGGTCAATGCTGCCATATCAGTACTGGGGGTGCCTTGAGCCTAGTCATGCTGTGACTCTGATAGATTCCTCATGGTACCATCTTAGTCGACTTGGGTAAAATACAGGATATTTCCTCAGCTTACCAGGCAAAATCTCTCACTTTCTTCCTTCATTCTCTATGCTGGCATGCTGGAGTTTGGGAAGGAGTGATGTGTCTACTCCCTAGTGGCTATCACAGCTGGGACTATGCCAAGTCTCACTTGAAACCAGCCAAGTCTCAAGCAAATCCCATGGATATTGCTGCCTAGCTCCTTTGATGTTTATTCAAAGCCCCAGCCTCTTTAGTCAGCAGGTAGTGAATCCTACCAAGATTGGGTCCTTCTTTTCAGGGCAGTGGGTTCCCTTCTGGTGCAGGGGTGGGTGTGGCAATGCCATCCAGGAACTAATGTCTGGACTCAGGGGCTTCAGGAGTGTGTTCAGTACTTTATTTTACTGTGGGCGAGCTGATACCCAAGTTGCAAAACAAAGTCCTCTGAATTATTCCCTTCCCTTTTCCCAGTGGAAGAAGACTTCCCTTTGCTGCACTGGCTATAGTTGGGGTAGGGATGACACAGGTACTCACTTGGCTGCTGCTGCTGGTGTCTCTGGGTCACATGCACCTCAAGTCCACTGGCTCTGAGCCAGCACAGCTGCAGGATCTGCCCAAATATTGTAGTTTTTGTGGCCTGATTACCTTACAGATTTATTCTGGGCCCCAGGCTTCTTTCTTTAGTCATGGTATGATTAGCCAGAATTTAGGTTTTTATCACTAGGGTAGAGGATTCCACTCTGACTGGCCAGGTCTAAATGTCCCCTCCATGGGTGCTGTGATGTGTTCCCTTGTGATAGGGGTGGCCCTGAGTTCCAATGCAAAGTCCCACAATCACTTCACAGCCCTCCCCCCCCCCGCCCCAGACACACATTTTCTTTCCACCCAACATGCTGGCACTGCGCTGATGGGGGATGGGGGAGGGGTGGCATGGGCAATGCAAGACTATTTTTCTTGCCTTCTTCAGTGCCTCTTTCTTTGATATGAGGTTACAATCAGGTACTGTGATTGCTCACCTGAATTTTGGTTCTTCTGAAGGTGCTTCCCTGCATAGACAGTTGTTGAATTTGGTGTTTGTGTGGAGGAATGATTATAGGATGTTTCTATTCTGCCATCTTGCTCTGCCCACCTCCCCTTATGCATTTTAAATTACTTGTTCCTTCAAAGGCAAATTAATTTATAAAGTCTTTCAAAGGCAAAGTCTTTCTAAATGACTGTTTAGGTTGATATTTATTGCACTCATTATACACTTTGTCTTATTTAATTACATGATTTGTTACTTCAGCCAAAGAGCTTCATGACTATTATATAATGACTGAGGCTACAAACTAAATATTTTGGCTTACGTAGTTGTTTAGACATGTTGTCTTAGGTATCTTGAAACACCAGAACAGAATTTTGTATTTTGAACTTATATCTGAGGGTTTTTTTTAAAAATCATAGAATATAATTTCAATTGTATAAACAGCTTGATTAATTTTGTTGTGTGAATATCATCCTTTCCTGGTTTCATCACTATAGCAGCCTTTATCTAATTTTTATATTGAAGTTCACATTTAATGAAAGTTTTTGACTATGATGTTGAATAAGAGATTGTTGATGTACTATTGTCATATTCCCTATTCTGCATTACATGCATGCAACCTCATTTTTCATAGTCATAATTTTGATTCAATAATATCACATCAAATGTTTTTAAATGAAATTAAATTATGAATAAGAAAATCAGAAAAGAATGAAAATAAGACCCATGAGGAGTAATCAGCCTTCCATATAACACTATTCATCATTTGCCATTGTTCTCTCCCTCTTTTCCTACCTTCCCTCTTTCCCCCACCCTGTCTCTGAATATAAAGCACATTTCATTATACAGAATTTTAAAAAAGTGATTTTGTAGCTAGTCAAAGCGATTTATTATTCACCTTTAATTTAATCAAATATCACTCTAAATTCAGAAAACTCTAATACTCTGAAAATGTGGTTTGGACCCTTCTCCCCACTTTCATCATAGCAATTACATCAACATAAATGACAATTAGATGGTTCAACATGCAGTAGACAAATTACTGACTTCCATTAAAGTCAGTTTATGACCCTCTTGAGCAAGGCATGTTTGCTGCAAACTATTGTGAGACCCAATTTGAGACCTAGCATTTTTCTGCTTCAATTATACTGCTCATCCCCATAGGTAATTCTATCTGTGCTACTTATATAAATCAAGATAGTGCTACTTATATAAATCAAGATAATTCTGTGATATGGGTGTATATTAGAGTTTCTTATGTGCTTATTACTTGGAGGCTGATGGTTTTGAAACTTTTTCTTAACCACAATGCCAACTGACAGCTTGCCCTGAGGGTTTCCTTTATTGAAGAGCAATGACTAGAGGCTGTATTTTATTTTTGTAGCCTCAGAAATGCATTTGTAAATTGATTAAACTGAAATGCATATATCTTATAACTGGAAAAGAGAAATGAATTCCTAACAGACTATGCCAGAATGGCTTTGGGCTTTTAGTTATAGAGATTTAGTAAAATATATAAATATTAATTGGTATATCAATTTGGATCTCTAACAAACAAAGCAAAATAAATTACAGTACAAACTCAAAAGGAGGCAACAGCCTTTAGGGAGATTAATCAGAGCATATTTTTTAGGGCTTTTCACTTTTTTCATTCAAACCCGACATGGGGACATGAATGTTTCCGATAACTAAAAGACAGCCCCTGCATTTGCATTGTCATTCTAGAATGAGATGGATAAAGTGATAAGAAGTATTTATTTTAAAACATTCTTGTGCTTTTCACATGGTTTATTCTCCATATCTACATAATTATTTATCATTACTTGAGCATATTTCACAAAGTGCAAGTAAGTAAATATAAATAAAGGAAGAGTATATAAGTTAAATCGTATCTTCTCCATGGAACATAGGGCACATACAAACAATCAAGGAAACTGGAATACAAGTGAAACTGGAATACAAATATGCAAATAAAGAATATAAAAATGGAACATATTGGCAGAAGTAAACAAAAATGGTTTAAATTAATGAAAACCATAGAGTAAAACATTGATCTCTGGCACAAAAGCAGATTAAAATGAACACTGAGAAAATTTGAGTTATCTTTGTTGCAAATATTAGTGAAAAGATTCGGAGGTACACCAAAGTGTCCATAGACAGATGAGTGCCTAAAGAAAATGTGATATATACATCCAGTAGAATATTATTCAGGCTTCAAAAAAGAAAGAAATCCAGCCACTTGTAACAACATTGATGAATCTGGAGGACACTATGATAAGCAAAATAAGCCAAACACAGAAAGACAAATACTGGATGATTCCACTTCTCTGAGGTATCTATAATAGTTAAACTCATAAAAACAGAAAATAACAATAGTGCACACTGGTTGCCAGGTGTTAAGGAGTAAAGGAAATGGGCAGTTGTTGTCCAGTGAGTATATGTCCATGCTAGATCGATACATTCCAAAGATCTGCTGCACAGTTAACAATGTACTGTGGAGGACTTCAAAATTTGCAGAGAAAGTTGATCTCATGTTCAGCGATTTTACAATACAAGGGGCAGGTGGGTGCAAGGGAACTTTGTGAGGTGTTGGATGTGTCTACTACCTTGATTGTGGTGATAGTATCATGAGTATTTGTACATTTCCAGACTCATTGAATTGCACACATTAAATATTAATTCTTTGCATATCAATTACACCTCAATAAAATTATAAAAAAGAAGAAGAAAGAGAAGGAGAAAGAATAGAAATTAGAGATAGAATCAGAAGCCCAGAGGAAAATGTTGCAAGAGGAGCTGCTGTAAGCCGTGGAAGCATATATTTAACAAGTTACCCTAAATAGGGAGTTCTTTATCGATATGAGAAGGGTGGTGCAAAAAAGACAAATATGCACAGGGAGGTTTTGAAGGAAGGACTAAAGTCAATGTGCAAACCGAATGCGGATCCAAAAGTCTTTCATGGTGTCATTATCAACGTTTATTTTCAACTAAGCTTTTGATCATGCAGCTTTGACAAGAACATTTTTTACAAAGTATTTTTTATTTTTGTCCTATGGGATTTATTTTAATTTAATGAGAAGTATGCAGATCCTCTGGTGAACAATTTGAAATTTTATTAACCAACGGCAATATAGATGCTATTAACACCTAATCAGAATGGCCAGTTTTATACAATTGCTATTTTATTTGAGTATTTAAAATATTCTGATTATTTTAATTCCTGTTCTGGAAAAAAATAAATGAAATTGTTTTAACACAGATGCCTCATAGTATATTACAAAGTTGCAAGGACATACGGAATATTCAGTAAATGCACACAACTCAATTTAAATGTTTTATAGTTTTACAAAATCTGAAGGTCTATACTGTAAAAGGCAGCAGTATGTTATAGTCCTCGATAAAAGCACTTTTGAAACCACCAAAGCCACCTTCTTTTATCAAGTGATATGGTGCTAATAAACATTAGAAAATATTTTGTGCCTGGATGTCAAGTACTGAGAAATGATACTGTGCCCTCAAATATGTTCTTAATATTAGTTGACTGATAAAGTCACTGCAGTTGGCATTTATTGCCATGAACTATAGTACTTCACTTTATCACTCAGACTAGATCACAATGTTCCAACAGCTACAATCTGTTAACTCTCATCCAAATAGCTAAAATGCCCTTAAAGGAAGCATTACTTGCCTCTGAAGGTTCTCTAGCATTTTTGGAGATTTCATAAACCTTGGTAAAGCTCAATATCAGCTCTTGGATTGATATTGACTTAACTGTACAATGGAGACAGGAAAATTTCCTTTCTTTTCCACAAGAAAGTGGGCCAATGTTTATAAGAGTTGTATGCATATTTCAGTAAAAATAAACAATTATACTCTTTTGGATTTCCCTTTCAAACTACCAAAGCATAATATGCTCATTGCCATGAATAGCAAAAAGAAGTATATGATAAAATTCGGCACCCACCCTCTTCCCTCCCACTTCACAAGGAGAAAATATTAACTGTATGTTGCACATATTTCCAAGTAATTTTCTATGTCCATTAAAACACATATGCATAAATGTTTGTTTTTACAAACATACCATCAATTACACACATTAACCTAAAATTTTCTTATTGTATAGAACATTGTATGCATACATAAGCCTAACTTTTTTTCTTGAATGTCTGTGTAGTACCAGATCTTTATAGATAAGCCATGTTTTATTTAGCCATTCTCCTGTTTATGGGTATTTAGGATGCTTTTATTTTCTATCACTTCAAAGAATTCCAAAGAAAATATGTTTAAATACATGTATTTACATATTGAGGATTTTTTCCATATTTTTATTACAAAAATGAGATTGTTGAGTCTAATAGAATGCATATTTCAATTATAGATTCTGCCAGATTGTTTTGCAAAAGGTCACTGTGATTAGCACTTTCATTAGAAATGTATGAAAGTGTTCATTTTAATCACCTTCACCAGTATTGATGTTATTAATCTTTAACTTATTTCCCAACATGATTAATAGAAATTATTTATCATTGATTAGCATTTCCCTGATTAACGAAGTGGTTGAACATACTTTCATATATAGTACTTACTGAAAATTGGAACTGGCAATGTCTTTTACTCTATATAGTCTTGTCGTACTCTTTTACCATCTTTTCTATTTGTTATGGCTTTTACTTATTCCTTTGTAGTATCCACTGGTATATTAAAATATCACTCTACTCTTTTATCTTTTATATGTCAGATATTTTCTCCTAGTTACTTTATATTTTTCGAGCTTGTTCTCCCATTTGGGTATTTTAAATTTCTTGTACTCAAAATATTATAGTTTTTTTTTCATTTCCATCTCCCATTTTGCAAAATGTCTTTGTAATTTTTTTTTAATTTGGATTTTAATTTTCAGGGATTTACTTTTACATATGGTATACAATAATGGTTTAACTTGATATTTAACTTGATTTTTGTTCAGAAAGATAGTCAGTAATGTCCACCTGATAAGTATTTGTTATTTCAATTTACACATTCTCAAAGTGTTATCCTCAAGGACATAATTTAATTCCAGCATAAGTATAACATCAAGAGATCAACGTGTTTTATTAGGAATTATTCCTTCTAGCCTGTTACTTATTTCTTTGCATTCTGGGTTTTAGAGTACTGAAAATACTTACTACTCTTAAATAAAATTTCTGGGAATTATTAGTCACCTGTCATTCTGATTTTTGTTTGTTTTGGTGTTATTTGGGATAGAGGAAGAAGCAAAGTGTGTGTGTGTGTGTGTGTGTGTGTGTGTTGCTAGCTCTCTATGCTTTTTCTTTTGAACTGCCATAGAGTCTTAACATTGTGAAGGGTTATGCCCCACTCAAATTTTTATCAAAAGGTTCTGCTTGCTATTTTCTTTGTAACACTGTAAATATCTCCTAGCTATAGTAGCACAGGTGATTTTTGATGAACCAGTTCAAGCATTCTCTGTGAAAGCTGTGAAATCCAATGTTAAAAGTCAGGAATTTGATTAATATGTCAAGAATTGGGGCTAAGTGACCTTATGTTTCTGCTCTTTGTTGTTGTGTTTTGAAATGCTATTGGATATATAGAAGTATATTAATAGACATTTTTCTGGTTATGACCTGCTTTGTTGCTAATAATAACCAGGGGGTACAACATGTCTTGTTCTGTACTACAAAATACTGAAAAAAGGGGAGAGGACAAGATAGACAATTTATTAACCAATGATCACACTGGCCATCACTTAATGCTTGGCCGACATTTCTTTTTTTGTAACAATAATCTCACCTGTTGTTTAAAGTATATCTTGTCTGAAAAGACTTGATACAATTTTCACATGATCTTTTAAGTCAATTCTGAGGGTTTTTTTCTTTTCCAAAAAAAAAAATAATTTTTATTTACTTAAAGATTTTGCCTGAAGGCTATTTTTATAAGTAAATGGTCAATGGTTAATATGGATGTTAACTGTTAATAGAAATAAAGAAAGAAGCTTGCCAAATACTCAACAAGGATTTTTTTGAGCATCCACAATGTATAAGATTCTGTGCTACATGTTCCGAGGGTTTCAGAGAAAATTCATAGGTAGTGAAATTACACTTCTGTTAACATTTCTATAAATAAAAATAGTTTACCGGCGGGGCATGGCGGCTCATTCCTGTAATCCTAGCACTCTGGGAGGCTGAGGTGGGAGGATTGCCTGAGGTCAGGAGTTCGAGACCAGCCTGAACAAGAGCAAGAGCCGTCTCTACTAAAAATAGAAAAAATTAGCTGGGCGTGGTGGTGTGAGCCTGTAGTCCCAGATACTTGGGAGACTGAGGCAGGAGGATTGCTTCAGCCCAGGAGTTTGAGGTTGCTGTGACCTAGGCTGACGCCATGGCACTCTAGCCTGGGCAACAGAGCCAGACTCTGTCTCGAAAAAAAAAAAAAATAGCTTAAAAATTGATAATTAATTGTATGTGTCATATTCAAGCCTTATATTTTAGATAGTATGTGGGTGGCAATGCTGCTTGTATTGGTCTTCTTATCCCTGGCAAACATTGCTACATTCAGAGAAGTTGGTCAATGCTCAGTGAGAGCACATTTTGTGAGCTACTATAATCATAAAACTCTTTTCATAACGCAATTGCAATGTATGTTTATAATTTGTCTGAATCTTTTAATTCCTTTGATAACCACATAAAAAAAGAAATTATTTCATTCCCAATGGAAACATTAAGGAAAATGATGCAAACTACTAATACCTAATCAAATCCAAGTTTAAATTGAGTACTCAACCTATGTCAATCCCAGGTGCTTGAATAAAAAGGTTCTCTATTACCTAATTTTATGTTTTTAAGTTTACTTTTTAAAGCATATATTTTAATGCAAAAAGGAAAGATTAATTAGAGTCATGAAAGAATTAATATAGAATACTATATTCTAAAAAGCCTGCTTTCTTGAACTTATTTTTGGTACACAATTATTTTTATGTTTTGTTCAATCTTATTCAGGAAGATATTTATGCATAAGACAATTAATAAAACTTCCTTGCAAGAAGTAAGGTGTTTTAATGTAAAAACAGGGATTTTTCAATATAATCTTCATCCCAATCTGAGTTGATATATTTAAGGGAAAAGCACACAATCACATCAAAAAATTCAGAAAAAATAGACTTAATAAAAACTCATTTGTGATCAAAAGAAAAATTCTTAGTAAAATAAGTAAAAAAAAATTCTTAAGCTGATTAAGAGAATGAACCAAACATATAAATAAGCCTAAAGTGGCATTATATTTACAGGTGATATTTTAGACATATTTCAAATAGAATAAGGAACAGAATGACGCTCAGTGTCATCGTTTCATTTAACTTTGCAAGCTATGTGTGTGTGGCAAGAGGAGACATGGGCAGCAGATTCTGGCCAATTTAAATAAATCTAGAAAGTTAAATGCATGATATAAGAATTAGAAAAAAACAAAATGATCATTATTTATAAATGACAGAAAAATCTTGGAGAATCTAGAAATCATGAGAAATAATATAGCCAAAAGTAAAGTTTTTCAGTGTAAATTGATATTCAAAATGTCAGAACAATTTACAATCATAATTAAATGAGCAAGTAAATTTTAAACGAGCCCATATAAACTTAAAACTATAAAGTACGCAGGAATCAAGCTACTAAACAGTGTATAGGACTTTTATTAAAAGTTATAAAATTATACTGAAGTACATAAAAGATGAACTAAATGAATGGAAAAACATTCCATGTTCATGAATAGCACTGCTTAAAATTATGAAGATTTCAATTATCTAAAAATTAATCTATAAATTTATAAATTTCCATTCAGAATATCAATAGCATTTTTATAGTACTAGACTAGCTGATTTGAAACCTATATACGCAAAGGGACAAGCTGTGTATGTACAAGTGCCAAGAATAGGCAAGGAAATACGAAAGAAGGAAAGAAGGAAAGGTGGGAAGACTTAACTTATACAAGAGTGAATGCTAAAGTTACAGAAGAGATGTCTTCAGAGAGATGCTAATATAATGAACCCCCATGGGAGAAGAAAAACAGGAAGAGAAAGAGCTGTTTCCTTTTCATCTCAAGCTAAGGGGGGATATTTCAGGCAGACCACTGGAAAGTTGAACAAGCATTCCCTGTGGTTTGGGCCTCACAGGGCTGGATATCTGTTTCATTTGGGGAAGGATAACAAAGGCAGTCTGTAGTGGGAACAGTTTCCCTGCTGACTACATTCAGTGCTAACTTGCTGTACGAATGGTGATGAAAGGGTGCATAGTGGGTCACCTGAGTCTGCAGAGCCAGTGGGATTTCAACAGAAGACCAGGGTGAGTGCTCAAGAAGCTAGAAGTGAAGAAGGGAGTATAAAGTGATCTTTTAGAAGACATGTATCATTTGCCAAGGGGCTAAAGTCAGAAGTTACCAAAAGAGAATCTCTAAAAATATAAAAAACAAACAAAAAAAGCACACTTGAAAAGAGCGCAATTATGCATTTGCATTGCCCAGAGAGAACAAAGGGCATATTATTAATAAATATAACCCTATAAGTAAAACTGGGTCATTTTGCCTATTAAAATCTGATTTTCAAAATGTTAAAACACACGACTCAAATACAAAACAAATATTTGTCAAAGAAAAAGTAGTTAACGAGAAGACAAATAGGATGTTATACTAGTTCAAAAAGCATTTAAACACATGAGGTTTCTAGACAATTTAGTGAAGAATAATTAAAATAAGATTGCTCTGTTACTTACAAAGCAGGAGGATTTATTCTAGCACGACAGTTACCTATTGGCTTATCTTTTGTAGCAGAGAGAAATTATTTGAATCTCTCTTAGACAAAAATATACAAATTAACATGCAATTTCACTAAGTATGGAACTTAGTTTACAAGTGAAGAAGTGAGTAGAGCAAAATGCATTCCCCTAGATAATTCTCAAATGAGCCTGCTAAGCAGTGCCCCATATGATTTTAAAATAACATGTTGCTCATCCTTTAGCCTTATTTTCAAGTTTGGGAAATTTTTTCTTAACATAGCCTCATCCTAAACTCCTTTCACTCTGTCCAGCCCCGAAGGATTCAAAAATAATTCTGGTGACATGCTCCACTTTTCATGACATGCTTCCACGTCTGAAGTTGACCCTAAAGGGAATTTAAGTTGCATACTCCTCAAGGCTTTTATGACTAGACTAGGTTACACATTTCAGTAATTAAAAGGAGACTAGTTTTGAAACTAAAAGTGAAACAAACACAATAGAATTAGTCTTACATTCCCTTGCATTGGACAGATTGAAGGGACAATGGAAGAAAGAGCATGATTTCTTCATGAATACACCGGAGTTCAGCTTATTTCATAAAACAGTTATATTTCTCATAGTGAAAAATTGTAGTTCATGGTAATCTACAGGAAAATTAACAAACACATTCGGATATAATCGTGTGATAAATCACACTACACAATTAAAATGAATGAATTCTAAACTCTGTGTGGTATCCTGGACTGGATCCTGGAACAGAAAAGGTACGCTAGTGAAAAAAAAGAAAATCTAAAAGTCTGAAGTTTAGTGAATAGTAATATTATCTATGTTGGTTTCTTGGTTTTGACACATGTGCCATGGTAATGTAAGATGCTAACATTAAGGGAAAATGGGTAAGAGGATTATGAATCCTATCTGAATTAGTTTTGCAACATTTTTATACTACCAGAATTATTCCAAAATAAAAAGTTATTAAAAACATTAGTTAACTAAAACTAGTATATAAACAAAGATAAATCACAAAATTTATCTTTGGGGAAAACTATAAACATATTGCTTTACTTTCTACTCATCTTTAACCAACCAACACATTCAGATATTAAATTAACTAATATTTAGACTTAAAAAATCAGAATGTCACATACACACTGATGACAAGAAAATGTACTTTTTTTCTGTAATTACTCATTGACACACCCTTGTTTGTAGAATGAGAGTTAGTTAGAATTGTAAAAAAAAAATTGATAACATTTTAAGAACATTAATCATTATAATATGACATTTTTACATTTTTCAAAGTTAACATATCTTATTTGTTTTTGAAGTAGCCACTTCAAGTAAACAGAATTATACTAAGGAGGAGATACTCAAGAAAGTTAAATGGCATTGCTAGTTAGAGTACAACAACAGTTGGACCAGAATCCAATTGTTTCAAATATTTATAAATATAGCATGATTATGAAGTCCATGGGAAAATAACAAATTAGTACCTTCAACGTATTTTGAGAGCCAATATATTTTGACTATAAAATCCATTGAAAAATCAATAAATTAACACCTTCATTATATTTTAGAGATCCTTTACTATTCTAAACGATCCTGTGTGCTAGACAACTTGCTCAAAATCCATGTCTTACAGATCTTATATTGGCATATACTAGATTATTTAATTTTATTTCTCACTGCATACCATTTCCTTTTTTCCACTAAAAAATAAAATTCAGATAATTCAGCTACATAAATGGCTATACCTTCACTCATTTTCAGGCTCTACTAGCACAACAGATCTACCAAATATGCCACTGGAGGTCAACCAGGCCCAGACTGAGTTCTCCAAAGCAGTCAAATGGCCATTTCAGATGTTCATTTCAGATTTCATTTGCTCATGGAATGTAGCAAAAACCTATTTCCAGGCCAGAGGCCCCTGGATGTGCATTAACTCTCCTTGACTAAATCAGGGAGTGTTAGTAAATCTATCAATCATTTTGTTCTTTATATTTTCTTTTACAAGGGAGAGCATGGCAGATGGCTTCCTTCTAACTGCCTTTATTCAGTAGAACTTCACATTCAGTGAGAGATGAAAGAAATTACAAAAGCAACTGCTATATGTAGGAATGATTCTGCTTATGTGTCCTTGCTTGCTGTCCAAAAAGTTGACTATCGACACAATCCTTTTCATTTTTCCTTAATTTTCTAGGATCCCCTTTATTTTCAAGCACATTCCCACTGAACCACAGCTTATAAATTTACTAATTCCCGAACATATTAATCATAGTTCTCTTTTAGTATTTTATTCTAGTCTTTTTAGAAGTCTCACATCTAGCCGGGCGCGGTGGCTCACGCCTGTAATCCTAGCACTCTGGGAGGCCGAGGCGGGCGGATCGTTCTGAGCTCAGGAGTTCGAGACCAGCCTGAGCAAGAGCGAGACCCCGTCTCTACCAAAAATAGAAAGAAATTAATTGGACAGCTAAAAAATATATAGAGAAAAACTTAGCCGGGCATGGTGGCTCATGCCTGTAGTCCCAGCTACTCGGGAGGCTGAGACAGTAGGATTGCTCGAGCCCAGGAGTTTGAGGTTGCTGTGAGCTAGGCTGACGCCACGGCACTCACCCCAGGCAAGAGAGTGAGACTCTGTCTCAAAAAAAAAAAAAAAGAAGTCTCACATCTAAGTAATAATATATCATTGACTTACAGAGTTTCATCCCATAATAGTTATGACTAGTACTGCCAATGTCTTAACTTTGTTGTGTCAGATGGTACAGGTACAACAAATTGTAAATGACTGTTTTAGTCAACGTATATAAATATAAATTAAATAAGCAAAATTAAGGAAAACTGTGCTTAAGTAATAAATAATCAAGTTTATACACAATCTCATCTCCTCTGAACATATGCCTATGCTACCATCCTACCCCCACAAAAGCTTTTCTTTTTTTTTTTTTTTTGCTTTTATTTCAACATTTATTTCAATGCCTGCCACACTCACTGTGACAATTTTATCAAGTAATAAACCTGTGGGACTAGTTGCCTTAATTATCTACAGTAAATTCTGGTTTGTATTCATTCACATAGACTGACTAATGAGAACTGGATGACATTTAGCTGGTCTGTATTTGATGTCTTACTTCTAGCCATGACCTATTATCAAAAAATATAATATGATCTTCCAGTTTCCTTCATATTATATTCAGGTAAGTCTCTCAAAAGAGATCATCCTTGAGGCAAAATTCAAGCCTCCTTGCATTGCCTTGGAGAATTTTTCTGTAGTGTTCTCTCAACATGACTAGTAGGTTCTTTTTAGAAAGCATCCCATCAATTGTTGCAGAATCTACTTTTTCTTCAAGAAATAGTACTGTTCTTAGCTTCAGAATATTTTTGCCTAATAATTTTTCATTTCCTAGTTATATTTCAATTTTTTTTATCCAAACACAGAAACTACAAAATTCTTCCTTTCATTTATTTTTCTCCTCATTAACGTAAGCCAAATGGAAAGAAAACAATTTACTCTTTTGATTCATTTTTAATGTGTATTTTATAATGGGAAAGGAAATAATTTGAAATAATGTTGTTGTCTCTTGAAGAACAATGCTAAAGGAATCACAGGATAAGTCTTCAAATAAGACTCCAAGACAAAAATGCTGCCCTAAAAATATGAAAATCCAACTATTTGAAACACCTGGGCATCTGGTGCCTCCAAGTAAGTAAAAATCAAATATAATATTTTTGCCTTCAGTTCTTTCTATCCATTTAACGGACTAAGCAAAACATACAGTGTAATCTTGCATAAAGAAAAAAACATAAAAATCATTGACTGACTTACCTTGTGGATTTGATAAATTATACATCAAGATTCAATACCAGGAACATTCTCTCCCTGTGTCCTTTCCTGGAAACAACCTATAGGGAAACAAAAAAGAGCATAACGGAAGCTTGATTTTTCCTTCTACTCGATTACTGTGTTTAACCTCTCTCTCTCATCCTAATCCTGAGATCTTTTTACCTTTTACTTTTTAGGTCTTGATAAATAACTTACTCATTTTTTAACATTTTAAAAATAGCTTATTTCAGATACGCTATTCCATTTATCACTTGGTGGCATTTTCTGGCTACGGAAAGAACAACTCATGCAAAGCTCAGTGCTAACCTTTCAAAACTTTTTACAAACTAAGAAATATCTTATTACTTTTTAATTTTTTATGTATTTATTTTGGGGTTATTTTCTTGATTAGAATCTCTACAAATCGAGTTATTGATAAAAATGTGTTGAAAATACAATATTAACAGAAAATGGAAGGGCATTAAGGTATCTTAATATTGGGAAATGGGGAACGGGTTATATTGATTCCAGTCCAATCTCATCACTGCATCATAGTCCAACAAGAACCTGTACAAATGTCCTTTGTTTTAGAACTTCTATGCAAGAATAGCTCCCACATGGAGAATTTTGTTCACTGTGTTTTAAAATATAAAATTATATTTTACATCATTTAAGATATAAAACAATTACTAAGTGAGAAACATATCGCTTAAAAAAATGTTCAGTGAACTGTGATTTAAGTCAAATTCCTCTTCAGAGAAACAATAGCACATTCTTTAATGGATTTGTATGTTCCAATATTTTAAACTATTGGTTTATACTTTTCAGTCGCTGCTTATCAAAATCTGATTTAGACCAGAGTAGCGGCCTTCAGTATCAAACGGCTTGTGACAATCCCACCTAAGCTAAACTAGCTTGCCTTCATTCTTACTGAAATTAAGTGAACTGTTGTTCCCCATGGCAAAGAAGGTCTCTCCTTACCATACATCTAAAGAATAAAAGAGAACAAAAACATCAACAACATGCAGGAGTTCTCTTCTCAGAAATGTCCTTTTAATCCAAACAGCACAATTAGCAAATAACTTAAATCCAATTCTGCTGTTACATTCCCCTATACTGCCTGTTTTTTCCTTCTAGGGTATGCTTTTATGCTAAAAAATTTATCCATCTCTTCATTGCAATACAACTCATGCTAGTAGATTCATTAAAATTAGTTTAAAGTGGCATATTTATTTCTCCAAAGCCAGATCATTAACACTAAAGATAAGATGATGTTCATCCTCTTATCAGTTGATTGAAAATTTACATGACTTTCAAGTATTTCAGGCACTGCTTTCCCTCCTCCCCAAATTTAAAATGCGTGATGTAATATTATGCTGTGTAGATCAAGGATCTGGCATACCACTTCATTTCCACAAGTCTGTGTTAAAGTCTCAAATCCCTATAACGATAACGTATTTAATTAAATCCACAAATATGATAAAATATCATGAGAAGAACTAACATAAAGCATTTGAAATAATCCAAGCTAGCTATGTCTCTGTAGTTACCCCAGTAATTCTCACTTTCATTTTGTTTCCCCATTTCCACAAAAGAATCATGAGCTTAGAGGAATTTTTTCCTATTTTCAGATTCCCAATTTAAGATTTGATATTTTCTCAATATCCTTCCACTTGTTGAAACATCAGTGAACGAGGCTGCAGTTTTAGCTCTTGATCGAATATCATTTTTCCTGTTTTTTTTTTTAATAGAAATGCCTTTCCTAATTGTTCAGTTCACCATTTGAGAATTTTTCTCTACATATATGTACATCGTTTATGAATTTTCCTTTTCTTTGGGACATAGAACACAGCGTATTTAAATGCAGAAGATTTCTTATATTCTAGTTTAAATAAAGGGATATATTACTCAACATTTATGATAAATACAACAAGTTTAGTCAATATTTTTTTCATTTGATTCTAGAAGAAAAATTTGACCCAAGGAACATCCCTTATTTGGTTCCTTGCCTCTTCTCTGAGTACATCCTCTTCTCTCAAACACTGCTACTGATATATATGTTTTCTAGAAAAGCTGCTTCAGTAAAAGATAAATGCATTCATCCTTGTAACTTATATACTCACAAGGCCCAAATATCCTAGAAAAAGTTTGAAGTCATGATAATTGTTCACATTCTCTATATTATTGTTATTTAAGAAGGGTGCTAAATTAGTTATCCAGTGTTTGCATTAGAAATCATTTATGATTGATTTTTATTGCTAATTATAATAAATCTTGACTGAGAGTCTGTATACTTTTTGAGGTTGTTATTATTGTGAAATAATGTTGTAGTCATAAAACTAATCATAATCAAAATGTTTATATCATATCGAAATAATGTGTATTGAAGTATTTTGATGGCTACTGCTAAAATTACAGGTATTTTTCAATCCCAAAGGAACAGGCCTTCTGTACTTTGTGGTTTGATATTGGTTCTCAAATGCCAAATTTTGTTTGTCTTCAGTTCTCTCTTTGGCAATGAATTCTTCACTGCAAATATGATTTAAGTAGATGACCTTCGATTGAGCTCTTTCTCTGCTACTCTCACTACACTGCCAATATACTGGCAGCAATATAAAGGCTTTAGTAGCAATGTTTCTCTTGCATGTGATAAAACAGATAATAAAGATCAGCTTCCTTAGGTACTGACTGGCCAAAAAAAAAAAAAAAAAAAAAAAAATACTAGCTTTAAAAGACACTAAATGTGCTCTTCACATAAGTTCTCTACTAAAAAAATACACAGGAAGATAAACGCAGACTCTTATTTTTGTGACTATATTAACCATGTTTTAATGAAGAAATACATGAACATTTATAAAAATAAAAATAACAGTATATAGATTTATAAAAGCAAATCTAATGTTAATGATAATTTTATCATATTGTATAGTCAATATTTTGTGAAGAATTTTTGTGGCTATTGCAGTGTAATATTTTATATATATTATATTATTTATACTTCATCATGATATCTTTGAGGTAGATATTGTTATTTCTTTCTTTTTAAGATAAAAAACACATTATCTGAATTATCTAGCTGGAAATTGTCACAACTGTGTTTTATACCCAGATTTGTCAGACATATCCATATTTCTAGTCATTAATTATATTATGCTCCTTAAGAATATTAAGTTCATCTCGGGCCATTGTTACTAGGATTTGTTTCACATTTTTCTCTTGAATATTCTGTTTCATTCAAACATTAATAGTCATCTTAACATTTCTTAAAACTCTAGCTATTGTGTTATAATATGCATTAATATTTTTCTTATAATTATGTGCTATATTTGAGTATGATTTATATAATAATCCACATTTTTGTCTTTATCGTTATTTTTTTTAACCAGTGCTGTCAAGGACACTTAGCACACATTAAGTTTTTCCAACAAGCTCTAATTCAATGCTTAAACTTCCTGATAACACAAAATGTTGGTTCTATAACACTGTTAGGAAATTTTGTAGTAGTTGGAACATTCATAAGAAGTCTATACTAGACACCTTCCATTTATGCCTCCTCCTGCCTCTGACCTGGTTGGCCGGACTCCATGGATTATATTAACAGGGTGCTTTTGTCCTAATGACTTCTGATTGTTTTAGCCCATAGGTAACCAGGCAAGAGACTGGAGGGATGGAGAAGTGTGAGATTCATGTACTTTTTAAAAAATTGATTTTACCTTGTAGAGCAGTTTTGGGTTCACACCAAATTGGGCAGAAAGTACACAGAGTTCCCATACACCTCCTGTCCCCACACAAATACAGCCTCTCTCACCATCAACAGCCTGCACTGCAGGTGTACATTTGTTACTATCAATGAACCCACACTAACATTAATACATCTTTGTCATGCGATGCATATGGTTTCCATTAATGTTCACTCTTTTGTACATTCTATGTAATTTTGACAAATGAATAATGACATGTGTCCACCATCGTAGTATTGCACAGAGTAGATTCACTGCTCTAAAAATCCTCCCTGTTTCACTTACTCATCTCTCCCTTCCTTAACCCCTGGCAACCACTGGTCATTTTACTGTCTCCACAGTTTTGCCCTTTTCAGAATGATGTATAATTATCATATAGCATATTGCCTTTGTAACTTAGTTTTCAGTAATATGTATGTACATTTCCTCTATGTCTTTTCATGGTTTCATAGCTTCTTTTTAGCACTGAATAATATTCCATTGTCTTGGTGGACCACAATTTGTTTATTCATTCACCCCCTGAAGGACATCTCGGTTACTTCTAAATTTGGCAATTTTGAATAAAGCCACTATAAACATCTGTGTGCAGGTTTTGTGTGGACATAAGAGTTTAACCAATTTGGGCAAATACCAAGGAGCACAATTGCTGGATGCTATGGTAGAGATTAGTATACTTTTTATTTTGGCTCCCTTTCTGCAAGCCAGGAGACATTAAAGACAATATCTATATTAGATTATTAAGTATGGAATGTCTGATTTCCTTAAGTACTCTAAGTTTGCCGGTTAATACCTCTGACATTTCACTTTGACACTTTTTTTTAATTGTGAAGGTACAACCTTATTTTTTCAAATGCACGTTCTGGTTTATGATTATCTTTCAAATTTCTTTTTTTAGAGCAATTGTTGTGAAACCATGGATAAGTCAAAAATTCATGTTATTTTTGAACATGAGTTTCATCATGCAGCAAATGCAGCACAGCCAGCTCGGAATATCAAAGAAGTGTTTCGGAAGGATGTGGCTAATGAATGCACAGAACATTGATGGTTTAGGAAGTTCCATTCTGGTGATTTTAATCTTGAAAATGAGCCACGTGGGCGACCTGAGACAAGGTGGATAATCATGAACTGAAAGCTGCAGTGGAAGCGAATCCATCTCAACCTATGTGTGAATTAGCAGCAAGGTTTCATGTTACTGTTCTAACAATATTGGACCATTTGAAACAAATTGGCAAGGTAAAGAAACTGGATAGATGGGTACTGCAGGAATTAAATAAGTATCAGAATAGAAATTGTTTCAAAGCTTCACTTTCTTTGCTGTCATGATATAAAGTCAAACGATTTCAATACTGTATTGCTATGTTTGATGAAAAATGGATTCTTTTTGACAATCACAAGTTTTGGCACAATGGTTGGATAAAGATGAAGTGCCAAAATACAGTACAAAATGAAATATTCATCAAAAAAAGATAATGGTGTCTGTTTGGTGGTCCAGCATTGGTATTATCAGCTACAGCTTCAAGAAACCTGGTCAATCAATTATAGTGGATGCCTACTGCAACCAACTGGACAAAATGATGACACTTGTGATTAAGCAGCCAAGATTGGTCAATAGCGACAGTCCAATCCTCTTGCAAGACCGCATGTCACAAAAACAATGCTGTTCAAACTACAGAAGCTGGACTTGGAAACTCTCTGTCATCCACCATATTCATCAGAACTTGCACCAACTTACTAACACTTCTTCCAGGCTTTGGACCACTTCTTGCAAGGAAAGATATTCAATTCTTAACAAGCTGTGGAAAACGCCTTTCACAATTTCATCACCACTTGTTTTCCAGGCTTCTTTGCTGCTGGCATAAAAGCAAGCTACTGTTAAGACGGCAAAACTGTGTCAAAGGTTTAGGCACATACTTTTATTAATTATACTGCTTCTTGTTTAAGATATAATAAACTAAACTTTTGATTCAAAATCAGACATTTCATATTTAATGATGAAATAGATTATCATCACTCATTTCTTTCTCTTTTTTTACACACGCAAACAATAGTTACGGTTTTTATTTAATCCAAATACAGTATTTTAACCACTTAAATCCAAATACAGTGACTTTACAAATTTTTCTTTCAGAGTATTATGAGGGTACAAATGCTTTGGTTGCACAAATTGTCTTTGCACCACTGAGTCAGAGCTACAAGCGTGCCCATCCCCCAGACTGTGTGCACTGCATCCGTTAGGTGCAAGTTCACCTATCCCCTCCTATTCCCTCCCACCTGCTTGATATCTGATGAATGTTACTTCCATATGTGGGCATACGTTTTGATCAATTGGTACCAATTTAATGAATAACAAAAGAACTATACAGAAGATTAATGAAACAAAAAGTAGATTCTTTGAAAAGATAAACAAAATTGACACACCTCTAGCTAGATTAACCATAAGCAGAAAAGAAAGAACTCTCATAAGCTCAATCAGGAATGGAAAAAGAGAAATTATAACTGATACCATGGAAATACAAAATATCATCTCTGAATACTGTAAAAATCTCTATGCACATATACTTGAAAACAAGGAGGAAATGGACAAATTCTTAGAAACACACAGCCTCCCTAGGCTCAATCAGGAAGAAATAGAATTCCTGAGCAGACCAATATCTGGTTCATCCCATTAGGCTTATAGGTGCTAACAGCTGTACCACTTGCAGCCCAGTTTATGGCAACATTCTATGAGGTTCCTTTGTAAGTAAACACTCTTCCTCTTTCTTATGTGTTATCTCTTTCTAGTTTTGACAATAATAAATAGAATATGCGAAGTAGATAAACACCGAATGCCTGTTCTTCAGCATTTTGTTTTTATTTTCACATGTGAAACATTTGGAAGGAAATATTGCAATGTTAGTATGATGTCCTACTAGAATTTTAATAAAATAGTCTGCACTATGAGCTGCTTTTTATTATAAAATCCTTGAGGGGAGGCACAAGGGATATCCACACCACAGTTTTTGCTCAGTAAAGATATCTAATATCAAAGGGTATTCTCTTTATATCAAAATGATAGTGGAGATCCTTTCATAAGAGCTTTATGCTACGGTTTTCCTAAGCAGTTATTTACTTTCACCCCATTTGTTACCAACAGCCATGTGGAAAATTACTATTATCTACGCTTTATCATAAACTGGGGGTCCTTTGCCAATCAAGAAGTTGAAATGGAATTTAAAATTAGGTCTACATTTGAAGGTCGTGCTTGTATTTATTTCACTTCTGCCTTCCCTCTATAAAATCTAAGTACTTAATGTTCTGTGCGGTGTTTTAATGACCTAGTTTAAATTCCAGACCGCTGTATTTGGAGGCAACGCCGTGAGTTCCCACATGCTTAGGTCATCTCTCCATTCCCATTTCCCTGTCTGCCAGCTCCGTGATCGCTAGCTGAGCAATGCGGGTGTATGTTGCTTTTCCCTAGCTCTCCGTCCTCTCTGTGCGGTCATCCTGAGGCAGGCACAAAGCTCAAGCCCTCTGGCTTCCCCTCCCAGAATGATGTTCTGCCACTACACACTCTTCTTTCAGGAAGCCCTCTCTCTCTTGCACTGGCTTAACAATTTAATTCTGAAACTATAGATGGAAGACAAATTGCTCTAGAAAAGCAACATATCTGATGTTTCAGCAGCCTCGACCCAAAAGAAGTGAAGAATATAAGGAAGATTGTAAAGGCACACAAAGCTGGTTATGATTATAAAATGGCAATACTCATAAATTCCTTAAAACAAATTTACCAAAGCGTATGGAAGGCTTAAACAAATATGAGAATATAATAAAAATGATAACATCAGAACTATATAAATCAATAAAAGGTAGATTAGAAATATCTGTGGAGAATCAAAGAAGGCACTTGTCTTCTGGACTTATTCCAATATTAGAGTTTCTTCTTCTTAAAATTTGGACTTCTTTCACATTTGGTATCTCAGGCTATAACCATAGGTGTGAACTAGACAGAATATAGAATTATGACACTTAGAACACATTTGTAGAAGAAACAGAAGTAGAGAAATAGTTATCTTGTCCAATTATTACAAAAACAGAAGCGGCATATTCATTATATTTATCTCTGCCCAGGCTCTTTATTGACTAGATTGTGTTTTTAAATATATCAATGCAAAAAATGAGAAGCATAATTATTTATGTTTTCTAGTGATATTTATAAACAAAACTCACAAAAATATCATGAGATAAAAGAGAATTAATGATGCCCCAGATTACAAGAAAACTAGCACTAATAAAGAATTTAAGACTAGAAATCAATGGGTTATATATAATTAGTAATTGCCACATGCAATCAGGAAAGACGCTCTTAATGAATAAACAGAATAAGATAAAGTACACAATTAAATCAAATAGTAGGTTTACAAATGAGAGATAGTTAAATCTTTATTCAGATTTTTGGATCAAATTGTTGAACCGTGAATTTATTTCACTTCATGAAATGAAGAGTTGTAGTTATTAGCCTTGGTGGAAGAAGAAACATAATCTTTATTCTGAGATCACAGGACAGGCTCTTTTATAATAACATACCATGCTTTTTATGCAGACATTGCCTAATATTAGCTCATAAAAAAGTGATTACTCTTCTTTGACTTACGGCAGCCCTCAGAAATTTCCATTTACTATGACAGCTGGCTACATTTTTTTGTGTGTAGGAAAAGCTAGAAATATTTTGCCATCACCTAATCATAAATGTGGACTCCAGTAAAATAACAATTTGTAATGCAAAGATTTATTATAATAGCTCTGTCTCCTAAATGGGAGACAAAACCAGTAGTATTAAATCTCAAGAGTCTTTGGAATGTATTGCATGCCCCACTCATAGCCAACATAACCTACTAACTAGTTAGTAGATAACATTTACAAGGACACAAATTTTGTTGATCAGGAACTCCTCTTCAGCAAATGTTGAACAGTATAGCACTTTGGTGTAAAATTTAAAAAATATAAAATTTATAAGACACAATTTTTATACTACAGCAATGTATTATGAGTTTCTTAGGAAAAAATTCCCTTCCCCAGATGCTGAGATTTCACAGAGAAATAAATACATTATGTTCAGTATACTGAATTGATTTGCTTTTTAACTTATTGGTTAATTGGCTTTTAGGGAAAGGGATAGTGATATTTCAGTAAAGACATGATCGGCAGTGTTAATTTGGAGCTTTGAAAGTAAAGTAGGTTTTAAAAGGAAAAGAGAAAGGTAAAGCCAAACATTGGAGGTGCAATGCCTTTAGATATGCTGACAAATATCCAGTAGACCAGGTAGATGACAAATATAGTTTATTTATCAATTCATTAGACATATCCAAATACCTAATATGTTTCATGTACTGTGTTAGCTTCCATGCCTATACTGTTGAACCAGGATGACCAATCAAATTCATGCCCTCAGGGAGTTTATATTTAGTAGGGACAATAGAGCAAGTAAGTAAATACATAAACACATTAAATAATTACAAATTGTGATAAGGGCTGAAAAGGTAACCAATTAGGGACTTAAAGTAGAAAACTTAGAAAAATTGACTATCTTCTTTGGGTTTTCAGGGACAATTTCCCTGATATTGAGCTAATTATGGTGAGAGTTGAGGGGCTCATTGAAAGATTATGGGTGACATGGAACTCTGTGCAGAAATAAATATATGTGCAAAGGTCCTGAGTTTTGTGAATGCATGGTACAGTGGAGGGAATTAGAGCAGCTGACAAGAGCAGCATGAGATGGGGGGATGGGGAAGAGGCAAGCAGAACCAAGATCATGCAGAGCTTTTGAACTATATTGAAGAATGTTAATTTTACTCCATGTATAATGAAGCCATTCACAAATTGTAACTAGGGATTGACATGATCCAAATATAGTTTGATTGCTTTGGTTTCTTCGTAAAGAATGGTTGAAGAATCACAAGAATGAAAAAAACATATAGAGAAGTTAGAAAGATGCTGTCATAGTTCAAGCAAGAAGAGGTGATCATCTAAGGTAAACTGGTGGCAGAATATATGGATATAAATCTACTGACGAATTGGGTTTGAGGGCTGAGACAGAAGAATAAAACAAACAATAAATATGGGTTTCTGGTTTCAGCAAATGATAAAATGGGGGTATCATTTACTGCAATGGGAAACACCTGGATAGGGGAACATATTTTAGAGGGAAAGAAAAGTGCTCTTTTTGGACAAGTTAGTTCTAAGATATCAATAAGACAATGAAATAGAAATAGCAAGTAGGCAATCAAATATGTACTTTCTAGATGATTGAGCTGGAGATATGGATTTGAAACTCTTAGGATATAGGTAACTTAAATGTCATGAGAACAAAATAGACACCCTAGAGAGAAAGTGATAAAGGAAAAAGAAAGATTGAGAATAAATAGCCATTCATGTAAAAGAAAGAAACAAGAGTATGTGGTATCACAGACTCAAAAAAGGAGAATGTTACAATATGCCATAAAAAAAGATGTTTAGACACAATGCTTACATGAGTAATTCGAATTTAATTTTACAGGCTAAGGGTAGTCTTTAAACATTTTTCAACATGAGTCATGCAATCTTAGTTGTGGTTTCACAAGACCAGTCTAACATATCATTTGGGATTGTCTGAATTGAAGTTGTCACAGACCAGAACAAGTTAACAGGCTAAGATCAGGGTGCACAGTTGAGGTAGGGCAATGTTAGATGAGGTGATGCTGGGAACTGAAAAGAGAGGAAAATTTGAAACATATGTAAGGCTAATATTTCCAGTGTATTGCAATGAGAGAGAAAACAAATTTGGCTGTTTTCAAATAAGATTTA
>RJWJ010016136.1:0-35006 GCA_004363605.1 Indri indri
GGGGGGGGGGGGTACTTTCCCTTACTCCCAGTGGATGCCTGAAACCATGGATAGTACCAAACCCTATATATACTATGTTTTTATCTATACATACACACCTGTGATAAAGTTTAATTTATAAATTAGACACAGTTAAGACATTAACAACTAATAAAATATTAATAGAACAATTTCAATATACTTTAATAAAGGTTATGTGAATGTGGTCTCCCCCCTCACAAAATATCTTATTGTACTATACTCACCTATATTTGGACCATGCTTGACTAGGGGAAGTGAACTCACAGACAAGAAGGACGACTGTGTTGACTAGATTTGTATTGTCTGTTTTTGTCAGTTTTGCTAGAGAATTTTCAATTTTATTGATCTTTTCAAAGATCCAGCTTTTTGTTTCATCAATTTTCTATACTGTTTTTCTATTTTCAATTTCATTCATTTCTGCTCTTTATAAATTTCCTTCTTTCTGCTTGCTTTTATTTTGCTCTTCTTTTTCTAGGTATGTAAGGTGTGCACTTAGATTACTGGTTTGAGATATTTCATCTTTTCTAATGTAGCATTTAGTACTGTAAATTTCTCTATCAGCCTGCTTTAGCTGCATCCCACAAATTTTGGTTAATGTTGTGTTCTCATTTTCAGTCTAATGTCCATTTTTTAAATTTCCCTTGAGGCTTCCTCTTTGTCCCATTGGTTATTTAGAAATGTGTTTTTTAGTTTCCAAGTGCTTGGAGATTTTTCTGTTTCTGTTATTTCCAGTTTTATTCCATTTTGGTCAGAGAAGAAAACATTGTTAATGATTTTCACTTCTTTAAAATTTGCTGCTATTAGTTTTATGGCCCAGGATAGAGTATATCTTGGCATATGTTCCATTTGCACTTGAAAAGCACGTGTATTCTGCTGTTGTGGGTGAAGTATTCTATATCAATTAGATCTTCCTAGTGGTGTTGTGAAGTTCTACCTCCTTGTTGATTTTCTCTCTAGTTGTCCTATCAACCGTTGAAAGGGTTAAAATTGCCACTTGTAATTGTGGATTTGTCTACTTCTCCTTTCAGTTTTATCAGTTATTACTTCACATTTACAGCTCCATTTGATTGATGCATACACTTTTAGGATTGCTGTGTCTTCTTGGTGGACTGATCTTTTCATCATTACACAACGATCCTTTCTGTTCCTGGTAATTTTCTATGCTCTGAAGTCTACTTTATCTGATATTATTAAGCCACTATAGCTTTCCTTTGATTAGTGTTTGCATGGTCTATCTTTTCCCATCCTTTGACTTTCAACCTACTTGTATCATACTTCAAAGAGCTTCTTGTTGTACCCTATAGTTCATATAAATGGGTAATGCTTGTTTTTCAACCCACTCCGCCAATCTCTGTCCTTTAACTGGTATATTTAATCATTTAAAATTAATGAAATAATCGGTGCATTAGAGCTATGCCTGCCACTTTATCTTATTTGTTCTGTGTTTCTTTTTCCTGTCTTTCTGAGAATTACTTGAGCACTTTATAGAATCCCATTTTATCAATAGTGTTTTTGAATATATCTCTTAGTATAGTTTTTTTTAGTGGTTGCTCTAGGTATTACTACCTAAATCTTTATTTATACATCTAGCTGATCACTGTCTACAGGTGTCAACATTGTACCAAGTGGAGTGAAGCATAGAAACTTCACCTCCCTTTAGTCTCTATATACTCCCTCGTTTATAAAACTGTCTTAAAATATTCCTGTATATACATTTGACAAACATATTAGACATTGTTATAGCTTTTGCTTCAGCTGTCAAAATAACTTAGGAAATTCAATAAAAGTACTTTCCTATATTTTTTACTCATTCCTTCTTCCCGAAGTTCCAAGATTTCTTCCTTTATCATTCTTTTCTATTTAAAGAATGTCCGTTAGCCACTTTTTAAGGGTAGGTCTATTGGTGACAAATTCTCTTAGTTTTCCTTTATCTGAAAATGTCTCAATTTGCCCTTCATTCCTGAAAGATATTTTTCCTGAACATAGAATTCTGGGTTGACAGTTCTTTTCTTCCAGCACTTGAATAATATTGTGCCACTTCCTTCTGGCTTCCAGTTTCTGATGAAAAATCTTTGTCTCTCAAATTGTTTTTCTTAGAAAGATAAAGTATCATGTCTCTTTTGCTTCTTTCAAGATTTTTTGTCTTCAGTGTTCAGATATTTGACTATGGTATATGTTACTGTGGATTTCTTTGTGTTTATCCTGTTTGGGTTTTGCTCGGCTTCTCGAATCTGTGAGTTTATGACTTTTGCCAAATTTGGGAAAACTTTTTCAAGACCTGCTCTCTTTCTTCTCTCCTTCTAAGACTCTGATGACACAATTGTGA
The DNA here is from genome assembly GCA_004363605.1 of Indri indri. Lineage (NCBI taxonomy): Eukaryota > Metazoa > Chordata > Mammalia > Primates > Indriidae > Indri > Indri indri. The sequence goes on from RJWJ010016136.1 coordinate 2,348, forward strand.
AATATTGTTATAGTTCCACAAATCCCAACACTCTACTCATTTTTTTCCCAGTCTACTTTTTGTTATTCAGATTTGGTGATTCCTATTTTTCCATCTTCAAGTTCATTGGTTCTTTCCTCTATCCCTTCCATTTTGTTGACCCCATCTGATGATTTTTAAATTTTGGTTATTGTATTTTTCAGTTCTAACATTTCCATTTGCTTTTTATTAATATCTTCTGTTTCTTTGCTAAGACTTTCTATATTTTCATTTTTTAAAAATATGTTTGTAATTGCTCATTGAAGCATTTTTATGATGGCTATTATAAAATCATTGTTAGATAATCCTAACATCTGTCTTATCTCAGTGTTGGCATGAATTTTCTCTCAAGTTGAGATTTTCCTCATTGTTGGTATGAGTGGTGATTTGAAATTCAAATCTGGACATTTTGGATATTAAATTATGAGACTCTTCACCTTATTTTTTAAATCTTGTATTTTGCAGGGCTCCTCTACTACCACTCTGGTATGGGAAAAGTGACACTGCCAGGTAGAGCTGGAAGTCAGGTTCCCCCTTGGACTCCACTGGCATCTAAGGAAAAAGGGGCACCCTGTTACTGCTAGGGAGGGTTGGCAGTTACAACTTCCTAACAGGTCTCTGCTGCTCCCACCCTGGTTGGGAGGGGAGGGGGTGTATAATTACTGTTCCCCATGTGACTTTCCCTGACACCTAGGTCAGATACTGTTGCTGGGTATGCTAAACATCCTGATTCTCCACCAGGCCTCCTATGATACCACCCAAGCATGCCTCAGGACCACTCGACAGGGATGAGAGTCCAAGCTCCCCACCTAGTCTTCTCTAACAATACCTCAGCAAGGGCTGGGGAGGAGCAAGGGCTGTGGGGGCTTTTGTGGTACTCAGTTGGAGCAAAGTGGTTCTTGTTTTAAAGTTTTCTGCCCTTCCAAGGTTATCCTGTTTCCGGTCCTTTGGCTAAACAGAACAGACTTTTGGGGGACTTTTCTTGTCTGTGCATACTGCCATTTCCAGGTTGCTGGCTTCTTTAGACCAAGACTGGGATCTACAAGCAAAAAGAAAACCCAGGGACCTCACAGCTGTGCCAGTCCTCAGAGCCCAAGATCTCTAGCCGGTCTGCTTTTTCTCTCCACCTTTCAGATTCATTTTCTTTATACATAATGTCCAGAGTTGTTGGTTGTACTCAGCAGGTAGAATAGGGAGAAATACAAGTACTCCATCTTTCCAGAATCCGAATCCAAATCCAAACATAGTTAAAAATAATATTTAGTCCACTTTTTCTGGTTATTCTCAGTGTGTGGGCTGGTCTGCAACAAGCAACTCTGCCATTACTGAAAGTAAAGACCTTGGTCATTTTTTTTTTTAAAGTCCTCATGATTCACATTGACAGCATTCACTTTGGTTTGTTCTTCATAAATATAACTCTCTTAACTTCTTGAAGATAAATCTCTATATTGTCTCCAAAAAGAATAACAGAGACTGAAAAAATTCAGTGTTGAAAACAAAAAAATGCTGGTTAAAAAATTTATCCTCATTGGGAATTACTGACAAAAACCCAACCATTTTTAAAAAATGACATATGGATACTGGGTAGAAAAGTTGTAAAAAAAATCTGACAGAGATACTTTCAAAATTATTTATATGTAAGTATATGGACATATTCTAATCTACTTTTATCTTTGGCATAATATAAAAGAAATATTCTATGTATACACAATAATCTTATCTAAGGATGTGCTGTGCAAAATTTCTCACAAAAATAAAAGGCTTCATTTTGGGTATTAAACTGATAATAAATGTAGCTGATTTGTTTTGACATTGAGATGAATTTCAATTACATAGGAAAAAACTCTTCATTGTAACACTGTTTGTAATAGAAAAGGATTGAAATCAAGACAAATGCCCATCAATAGAGAAACTCATGAAAAAAAACCTAGGGTACAGTAATACAATGGACTATTATGCAGCAGTAAAAAACAACAGGAAACCCTTCTGTGCACTGACACAGAAAGATCTCCAAAATACATTACTGAGTAAAAAAAAAGCAAGTGTCTACAGCATGCTATATTTTGTATAAGAAAAGGTGGAACTAAAACTGCATATGCATATTTGGTGGTATCTGTATAAAGAAACACAGGAACACATAAGAAACTAATAAAGTGATAACTATGGGGAAGGACAGGGGAGGGTAAGAGGAACAAGGTGGAAATAGTAAACATAGTCATACTACTTTGATTTTTGGACCACGTGAAGCCATTACCTTTAAGGTAAGTCCTATAGGAAAGAAACTAGTTTTTTGGGGTTTTTTTTTTTTGTATTTTTAGAAGTTTCACTTTTTGTCTTAAAACGGAATTTAAAACACAATCCACCATTTAAAGTCATGCAGATGGAAATATCTGCCATCAGTCACTCTGTCTTTTGGGATGGTGAACCTAGAATCCTCATTGCCCGTGTCCTCTGTGTGTCTTAGCCTTGCAGTGCTTTGTGCTCCATCGCCACAAACTGCAGCCCTACCATGGCATGTAGACACATCATGTCTTCCAAATGCTAATGCTATCAGTCACATTAATCGCAGAATCTTCTCGGCAGAAAGGACTTCATCCTGTCATCCTTTCCAGCCCCAGACAGGCAAAAGAATGGGGATTGGCCAGTGCAGAGTAATCACCACTTGTGGACAGACAAGGCAAAGCTATGGATGCCACTGCCTTCTTCCCCTGACCTGATGATGGCTGTCACGAATATTTCCTCCCTGAGAAAGTACATGCAGGTCCATGAGCTGCCTGGAACCAATTTGGGAGCCATTTGAACTCTAACCATGCATTAGCTAATATCATAATCTAAGAGAAGACTAAAATTCTAAGAATGGCAATTGTTCTGCCAAAGTTACATTTATAGGGAATCAGTTTGGGACAAAATATTTCCCCTATGGGCCATTTTTCAAAACTAGCCATCTGAATCAAAGAGAAAGTGGCTGGTCAAACTCATTTATCCTCACAATCGAATAATGCAACATGGCAATGAATAGGCTAAGTCAGCAAAGAATTTTATTCATGTCCTTAATCAAAGGGTCAGTGCTATTCATTACCACATAAACATTGTTTCCTTACATCCATTCTTGAGATACATATTGCAGATATTAATTAAATATGATCACTTTCCCCCTTATTCTAACTTCAATAACTTGAAAGGCCACTTTTTTAAAATTTGAGGACCCAATAAATACTTTCATTTCTCTGCATTTTTAACAAACATCTGGAGATAATACTCATTTAGGCAAAATTACTACTGTGTACATGAAACCTGACATTTCCTAATGAAAACAGGACTACTAATTTTCTCTACTGCAAACTGGAAATTGTGCTTTAAATATTTATAAACCAGCCCTACTCCAATTTTATTTGGATTTAACAAGTTATACTGAATATTGGGCCTTGCAGTCTGCAGCAGTAAGGCTTGGACCCATCTTTCCAATCTCTTCTTCCACTCATCGGGAGGGAAAGGAGGCTGGTGTGTAGAGTGCATGGGTTAAGAATGCCGGCTCTGGAGTCTGAGTGCCTGCATTTAAGACCAGCTTCCATAGAACCTAATTGTGATCAGCCTCTTTGTGCCTCAGTGCCATAGAACGGTGTCCACAGAACAGGAACCATTATTATTGTACATACATCTGAGGCTTAATTAAAGTAATTCAAGTAAATCGCTTCACACAGTGCCTGGCTTAGTCACTGCTCAATAAAAATCATCTATTTTTATTACTCCCTTACATGTGTGCCTCACACTCCTGCTCAGCTGGACCACTTGCTGCCTCCCATGAACACACTGCAGGCTTTTGTCCTCCTGTGCTTTGTTCTTTCTCCCTGTTCTCAGTCTGGACCACCCTACCGCTTATTCTCTGGCCTGATGAAATCCTCTTCCCCTCCAAGGCCCATCTCATTCTGATCCAGCTACCAATTATGACTTGTCCCCACCAGCTTGCACCTCCACTGCTCTTTGTTTTCAATTCTCCTATTATACTCATTATATTAACCCTGACATCCATTACAATAATTTATGACCTTATCTCCTTCATGGATAAGGACTATGTCTTACTAGCCTATTTATTCTCTATAGTATTTAACAATCTGCAAAGAGTCATACCCAAAAAGCATTTATTGGATTTGAAAGTCATGCTTACTTGTGAAAGTAAGCAAAATATATCAGCTATAATAGAAGCTCTCTCATTTGATGTTTATAAAGATGAAATGAGATAATGCATGTAAAGGGCTACGAATAAGTTATTATCTTATCATCAACAGTTAATATAATATTGCTTTTCTTTCTTTTAAGAGACAGGGTCTCGCTTTGTCACCCAGGCTGGAGTGCAGTGATGCAGTCATAGCTCACTGCAGCCTCGAACTCCTGGCTCAAGTGATCCTCCCACCTCAGCCTTGGAGTCCCTGGGATAAAGGGCTAATAACCAGAATCTACAAAGAACTCAAGTGAATCAGCAAGAAAAAAAATCAAACAACCCTGTTAAAAAGTGGGCAAAAGACATGAACAGAAGCTTTTCGAAAGACTAATGGCCAATAAACATATGAAAAAATGCTCAACATCTCTAATCATCAGGGAAACGCAAATCAAAACCACAGAGAGATATCACTTAACTCCAGTGAGAATGGCTTTTGTCAAAAAGTCTCAAAACAACAGATGCTGGTGTGGATGTGGAGAGAAAGGAACATTCGTATACTGCTGATGGGACTACAAACTGGTACAACCTCTATGGAAAAGAGTATGGAGATACCTCAAAGAACTAAAAGTAAAACTACCATTTGATCCAGCAATCCCACTACTGGGTATTTACCCAAAGGAAAAAAAGTCATTTTATCAAAAAGACACTTGCACTCGAATGTTTACAGCAGCACAATTCGCAATCCCAAAGATGTGGAATCAACCCAAGTGCCCATCAATACATGAGTGGATTAATAAAATGTGGTGTATGTATACCATGGAGTACTACTCAGTAATAAAAAAAATGGTGAACTAATACCCTTTGTAACAACCTGGATGGAACTGGAGACCATTCTTCTAAGTGAAGTATTGTAAGAATGGAAAAACAAACACCACATGTACTTACTATTAAATTGGAGCTAATAGATCAACACGCATATGCACATATGGAAGTAAAATTCAATGGAAATCAAGCAGGTGGGAGGGGGAAGGGGGGGATGGGTAAATTCACACCTGACAGGTGCAATGCACACTATCTTGGTGATAGGCGCACTTATAATTTTGACCCAAACTGTACAAAAGCAATTCACGTACCAAAACGTTTGTACCCTTGTAATATTCTGAAATAAAAAACAACAACAAAAAAAAACCAGGACTTGACATGATAATTTTCCATGCCCCTTGCACACAATAAATGAGATACAGGCATTTTTTAAATGATTGTTGAAGAAAAATGGCTCTGATATTGCAAATTTAAAAGTAACTGAAATGGCCATATTATTAAATAGTTGATTAGATAATGAAGGAACTAATACTTTACAGCATAGTTTTAAGGATCAAAATAATTCAAGATACGCAAAAGTACAGGGGCCTTGAAAATCTTAAAAAAGAAAAGCAGTTTTATGCAAATGTGTATCCAGTGTTTAGGACAACTACAAGATGAGAGGGAAGAAAAATGGCACAGAGAACTTCTGTAAGCCTATTACCCTTGAACATAAAATAGACCAATAACTGGGACCTACCACGTGGGCTGCTGTGAGGATTAAATCAGATGATACCAGTAGAGTGATTAGAACACTATAGCAATGAAACATACATTTATCTACTTAGTCTTTATCATGAGACATACCCCCAATTATCTAATACTGTAAATGAAGGTCAAGGAACATGAATGGTAAACTAAATCCAGCGTTGATATAAATTTTCTCAGGCACAAAGTGCTCTAAACTGTTGCCAGTGTGAAAATACAGGCAGGTTAGTTTTATCGTCTCATTGCCATTTTTTATGACAACAAAAATGGACATCAATAAATAGTGACAGACCCAGAAAGGCATGAAGAAGGAACATGTGAAAGCTTGGATAAGCCACAAAGCATATAGTCATTTTCCGAAATGAATTTCTTCAGGAGTTGAAATGCCTGCTTCAGCTCCCATATGTCCTTGTCAAGTCAAAAGAAAAACAAATTATTAGATTTTTATGCAACGCTTTCTTTTACATTTTATAGATAAAATTTTAATTTGTTCTCCTGTTCATTTTAGCTTTTCATAGTGGTAAAATGAAATAAAGCCCCAAAGATTTGAAAGACAAAAATGCCACAATATAACAAATTGTGTTTTCTTTTTCCAAGCATAATTATGTAAGTCATTTAATAAGAATAGAAAAGATATCAAAGGAACCATTTAAATAAAACGTAAAGGGAGATTGAAAGCTCCTTTTAGTGAGTCCAGTTTCCTGGTATCGCACTATGAATCTCTTTAAATATAAAGATACATAAAGCTGGAAATTTTAAAATATGACGACACAGATGGAAACTAAAAATGCTTTGCAATGATTCATATGCGTAATCCACTGCACTTATAAGCATTTCCCTTTTAAAATCTGTATTTGTAAAGGCACCAAAATAATCAGTTTCTCAAAATAATTCCAAGGCATTAATGAGATCTCCTACTGAAAAATTACTCCCCAGACTAGAAGCCTAAATATGCGCGTCATCTGTTTTATGTCAGCACCATCCTGGCTCTGAGCGCTGTGTGTGAAGATGGAAAAGGCAGAGGCCAAGTGCTGGTGCCCTTAGTTCAGATATGGAGCTGCTCATATAGAACAGCTCGCTTTAAACTTCTAGATTCTACTGCCTAGAAAATCTCCTATCTAATAATAAAACCCCTGTTAAATGGGATAACATATTTAAGGCACTTATTTCCAAAGTAAAATTGAAGAGACTGATTCTGAATGCCAACTTTCAATCTTGCCTAGGGAAGGCATTAAAGAAAACAACTATCATTTATCATCATTAATAATTTATGAAGGAAGGAATATTTTAATACCCCCAAGAATAGGCGGGCCATAATTTCAGAATAATGGCCAGTTTTGTGAATTAAACAAATTTAACTTTAAGTTCAATTCATTATAGTGTCCTCACCTTTCTTTGCATGGACGGGACCATAAAGCATTCATCACAGACTAGAATCATCTGCAGTTCGACATTTTACAATCACTAACGGAGGGTACAAAATGTGCCAGAAAGCCCATCAAATGTCTGTAATTGGGGTATCAATTTTTAATTTAATATAGATAAAACAAGGGAAACAGCAATAAATCCTTTATATAAAATAATGTTTTAATGTATATTTAGAATGTTACATATATGACTGTATTATCCAATGTCTGTCTTGACTCTTCTGGATAAGCAAAGCAATAAAAATGAGTAATAAAGTTGAACCTAATTCATCATTCTTCTATTCTTTTGTTAGAATAAATGTCCAGAATATTACTGGAAAACAGCACCCAAAATAGTTAAGTTTATGTATCAGTAGTCTTTGGAAGCAGCGGTCCCCAACCTTTTTGGCACCAGGGACCGGTTTCATGGAAGAAAATTTTTCCATGGATTGGGGGTGGCGGGGGAGTGGTTTTGGGATGATTCAAGTGCATTACATTTATTGTGCAGTCAAACCTCTCTGCTGGGCCTTTTTGTTACAACAAGGGGTCCATTTGTCCTCTTTGGCAAATGTGTCTTGCTCTTGCCCTGTGAACCTATCTGGTCCTTCCTCAATAAACTTCGTTTCACGCTTGCCTTGCAAAAAAACCCTAAAAAACACCTCTCTGCTAATGATAATCTGTATCTGCTGCTCCCCAGCGCTAGCATCACCGCCTCAGCTCTAACTGAGATCATCAGGCATTAGATTTTCATAAGGAGTGTGCAATCTACATCCCTTGCATGTGCAGTTTACAGTAGGGTTCGAGCTCCTATGAGAATCTAATGCTGCTGCTGATCTGACAGGAGGTGGAGCTTATGCGGTGATGCGAGTGATGGACAGCGTCTGTAAATACAGATGAAGCTTTGATCGCTGGCCCACCAATCACCTGCTGTGGGTCCCAGTTCCTAACAGGCCACAGACCAGTACCAATCTGGGGCCCAGCGGTTGGGAACAACAGTTTTGAAGCATACGAAGTGCTTCAAATTTTCATGTTATAAACATGAATACTCACAGCATTCTTTAAATATATGTAGGAATAGACATTAGCTCTGCATTATGAAAAGCAAAATGGATACAAAAAGCAAGTTTAGAAAAGGGACATACAATTACTGGTTTACTATACATTCTCATTGGATGAATTAAAAGAATAAACATACACTGAAACTGATTTTCTGGACTTCAATTTGTTGTAATAAAATTGGAATTTTTGATTAAGAAAATATTATCAAGGTTTGTTCACAAAATGATATTCAATACCTGGACCAATTTCATTTTGTAGGAATTTTTTTAATGCAATGTTAAAACTACTACCACCCACTGCTAGGATGCAATATGGTTGAAAGGCTAAAAGAAAGAATTAAAGTAAGAATACATAAGCACAATAGCTATAAAATTAGCCCATATGCTCCAATTGCTCCAAGCAGAATGTGAATAATGCTCTGGTTAGTGAATTTTTCAGATCATAATTTTTCATTTTCTTCTCTTCTGCTGCCTCTATATGAATTATCCTGTCATCTGCATCTTGACCAAAGAGCCCCCATATTTAGGTACAAGAAACATGGAGGGAGAAAATCTTGAGCATTTTAACTTTGTTACTGATCAGAATCCAAATTTTAAAATTTTATATTTAAAAATCTTGGCTAAAATATATCTTTGTGGTATTAACAGACTTTAAAAATCTAAGCTTTTAAGAACAGTGTGGTATAGTGGCTAACACACAAGCTCTCAGGCAGTCTGTGTCTGAGCCCTGTTCTACAATTTATTATTATGCCTGCATTGTTATTAATGTAATATTATTATTACTGTACTGTATAATTATTATTGCTACAACTTATTCCCAGATACATGAAAAATTCACTGCATGTATGGAAGACTATCAAAAGAGCTGAACATAGTTTAAGTACCTTAGTATTCAATTCTGACAAAGAATTTCATCAGAAAAGACATGTTCAAAGTTCAGAGAGTTAAAAAAAAAAAAAAAAAAGAGGAAAGAAAATGAGTAACTGCAAAGAGAGTATTTTTCACAGTAAATGGTATCAGTTTTCCCCATCAAAAAAAAAAAATATATTAAGGTCTGTGTTCTGGAAGCCTAGCAGAAAAGCTGAGCTGCAGAAATGTTCTCTGAATGCCGAACTCACCCCTTGTTCATCCAGTTTCATGAGCTGCTCCGTGACCTTGGGAGTGTTGAAGGCCAAGCGCAGGCACTGGACATTGAGCTCGGGAATCACGTGCTCCAGCACTTCTTTCAGAGGCAGCCCTCTGGCTGTCGAGTGCTTGGCCGTTGAGGGAATGGCATCCTCCAAGACCGAACCTCTCAGTGTCATGAGCTGAAAGAGAGACAGGTGCTGTGGTGAGGCCTCTCTGGGGCTTTGAGATGGCTGAACGCATGTCACACACACGGCAGGCCTAGACCGCAGGCTCCTTACAGGCCTGGGGAATGACGTATGATTGGTTACGTCACTGAGGGAGAAAGGATGAGAGAAGCGGCATAAGATATATATGAAAAACAAGGCCAGTACCTTCAAGAAGACCTAGGTGAGTCCAAAGGAACTCAAAGCCTTCCGAGGGTATTTACTTAAATGCCAAATACAACATTTCCTTAAAGAGATCAATAAACATCAAGATCTCTACATGACTATATAATGCCACTAAGCCCACTAACCAGGAAATTAAGAAGAAGATATCCCAGAAGTTTCTGAAGGATAAGTACTTACCATCTGGATGTTAAACCTTTTTAAATTATAAAAGGTAAGGTGGGGGACAAGGTTTTAAATTTCATAATGCAGTCGACAAGCATAAACTATTCATATCCCCAAATGCTGCTACGACAAGACAATGACTATAGTTAGCACAGCAGCACAGGCAACAGCATTTGAAATAACTTTAGATTTTCCCTTATTTCTTAAAATACCTTCCATTCTTAAAATACCTTCTGTTAATACCTTCAGCAAAAGCATTTCCCTATGTAATGATGATTTGTTAGAGAATAGTTAACCAGACATGAAGCCTAAAGTAGTTCTAATTTCTAAAAATTTCCACGTGGCAAAGTTGTTAACATAATTTAAATACCGTATGGTGACACAAGAAAAAAACCCATCCAATGGAACACGTTTACACTGAGCATGTAGGTTGCCAGGATAATATTGCACAAGAGCTACCAGAGCTAGTCGGGGGTGGAGGGAACATGCTGAGGGATGTGTGTGGCGTGTAAGAGGGTGAGAGGTCAGAAACACACAAACGCAATCTGGGAAGGACCAATGCACTAAGGAAGTTACAAGGTCAGGTCCTAAGACAGTCCAAAGGCAGAGAATGGATCACAGTGGCTCAGGGCATAAGGCAAGGCCCTAGTGGAAGGGGTGGCATTAAAAAAAGGCCATGAAACATAGGAACAATTTCTGTGAAAAGAAAACATCAGAGAGAACAGGGGCAAAGGTGTGGAGGTCGAACGAAACAGGGTGTGCGTGGGAAAGAGCGATTGCTATCGTTGGACCTAAGGGGGACACAGGGTGGGGTGGAAGGCGAGGCCCGGCTGAGCTGGGGAGAGCGGAAGGCTCAGGATGCTGTGACTCCCATTTCTGGTCTTGGCTTCTACTCTGAGAATACTCCTGGCCTTTGTGGTTCCCTGTCTCAAGGCACGGATTATCTCATGAAGGGAAGAACCCAATAGCTAAGCCACAGAAAGACAGCAGCTAACTTCATGAAAGCCAAAGCAGACGAGAAAAGACATGAGTCATTTCGCACATCCGAATCACTAGGATTACCGATGTTTTTGTTAATGACTTCCAGAAACATGAAGTGAGCTCTCATAAGTCCTCGTGTTCCCATGCTTAAAAACACTCACATGCAAAAAACAAAAACAAACCAACCAACCAACCACTCAAATGCCAGAAAGTTTTGTGCATAAACTGCCATGCCTACGAATACATGTAAGGTCTTCTTTTGTGTTTTGCAATGTTTACTTCTGCTGAAATGAAAGATACTTGTTTGTATTTCTGTTATCTTGATGCCATTTACTGTAGCCACTGGGGTGTCACTATAACCGACCTTGTTTTCCTTTTTTTCTTGATGTATTTATCAGCAGAGACATAAGTAACAGGAGAAGCCCCTGATACAAAAGTTACATCTTATTTCATTACATATCTAGTCAACTGGCTCCAACAGCGAGAGTGAGGTAACTATCCCACAAGGTCCAGGAGTCAGGGACAGGGACCAACGTCCACAAATATTTCTGTCAAAAGCCTTATAAAAATATTACAATTAAACCACATTTAAGGATTATTTTTTATTGGAAAGAAAAAATTACAGAAAAGCTAGTGGCAATTAAACATTAGAGAAAGGAGGAGGGAGGGAGGAAAAGAAGGAGGAAAATGGGGAAGAAAGGGAGGAAGGGATGAAGGGAGGAAGGAGGGAGGAAGAGGGAGAAGGTGCTACCTCAGGCGACAGGCGCGCAGTAAGGAACAGCTCAGATGGAAGCCCTACCCTCGGGGCTTACATCCTAGTGGGGGGGGGGCGATTAAAAGCAAACAAAATAAATAAGTGTAATGTATAAGATAATGCTAAGTATCAATAAAAATAAAGCATCGAATTGGATATGAAATGGGTAGGGAGTAGAAACTTAGTAAAGGAGGCAGGAGATGCCCGGGGGAGAAACAGCAACAGGAGCGTCAGGGAGCATCAGAGCCCTGGGGCAGAGGAGTCCTGAGCCACCCCAGAAGGGAAGGACGCTGGTGTGGCCGGAAGAGAGGGAGCCAGGAGTAGTTACCGAAGTTGAGATGGTAGGGATAACTGGGAAGCAGATGTGCATGGTCTCCTAGGAGAGCAGGGACACTGGCTTCTTCTCAGAGGGATATAGGGAACGCTTGGTGGATTTTGAACTGAGCAATGGCAAGATCTGGATTACATTTCAAAAAGATCCCTGCTGGGTAGAAAGGCTTCCTGGCAGAAGCAGGGAGACCAGTTCTCAGAGCAAGACTAGGACCAGGCCTAGCCAGGGGGTGGTGGGAGAAGTGGTTGAGTTCTGGATGTATTTTGAAGACAAAATCAACAAGTGTTGCTGACAGACCAGACCTGGGGGGCAAGAGAGAGGAAATAGTTTCTGGCCTGAACAAAAGAGTAAGAAGATTGCCAGGAACCGAACATCTGAACATAAAACATAAGTGGTAATGGTTTTTGGAACAACATGTGACTTGAACCTTTCAATCAGGGGCTAAGGGAACGGACCCAAGGGACATAACTCACTCAAATGGGTTAGCAGGAAAAGGACGGAACCCTGTGACCAAGAACTGGAGGGAGGCGCAAGTAGAACATTTCGGGCCAAGACAGCAAGAGGGGAGAGAACAGAGATGGGAAAGGCAGGAGTCCGTGTGGTTCACAGACCACAGCAGGGTTTAGGGCAGACATTAACACCGGGGAGAGAGGCTGGGGACATGAGCAGTGCCTGCAAGGCGCGCTGAGAAGGGAAGTGCCTGGAAGCCAGTGACAGGATCCGAGAGAGAAAGAGCCGACTTGAAAAACTTCAACCTCTGGCATGAAGGATGGGATGGGTGAGTGGCAATAAGATGAATTTAGATGGATAAAAACATAGACAAGGAAGACTATGATGGGGACTTCAATCAGAGTGGCCTTGGGAAGGAAAAAAGAACAGAACAAGACAGACAACAGCACTTGGGAATAAGGTAACTGGGGCTCCTAGAAATCTGGTAGGATCTGGGAATCTAGACCGAGCAACTACCTGCATACATCTCCAAAACATAATATGTTTTCTGTGCCTTTCCTGCTCAAAAAAAGAATTTACACTGCTTAACGATTAGCTCTGACATGGAGAAAATGTACACAGAGCACGTTAGTTCATTTCTCTTTGGCCACTATAAACAACACATTAGATATTAAAGTCTTGCCTTTTAAAACGCCTATTTTTAATTTCCCCAGAGTTCAAGCTTAGGAACAATTACTAAGTGAAGCCAACCCCTGAAATTTGTTTTGCATTCAATGGGGGAAAAGAAGCCAAATGCCCTATTTAAAGTAGTTTCAAAACCATTATTTTCTAGATACCTCACGGGAGTATCAGGCTTAATGCATAACAAAAATCCTAAAGAGAATTAGGAGCTGAGAGGGAATAAATTGATAACTGGCCCAACTACACAAGATTAGAAAGAAGTCAAAGAAGAATCTCATGGTGCCAAAAGTTGTGATGAGTTTAAAAAAAACATGCTGCGTAGGTGATTTTCTTGTATTTTTTTAAGTTTCTTTTTTAACCCAAGTTTCATTTTAAAATAAAGACTCATACAATCATGTGTATTTCAATTCCTAAAGAGCTCCAAGAGCCTGTTTCTTCCACAATTAGACAGCCCCTGGTTCAAATAGCCTGCATTCTAGGTCCCAGAGAATAGGTCCAAGAGATTGTAAAGTGAAAGCGGAAGCACCTTCTTCCCTCTTCTTCAGTCCAGAAATGACCTAAGCAATAGATCAGAAGAGTGAAAGTCTTTAGGAGCCTCTTCTTATCCATACCCCCAGCTCCTCAAGCTGGCCCGGTGCTTTCCGGCTGCCCCAAGCAGGACACGCAATATCCCATTTGGGATTCTGAGGGCTTCAATTTCCTTGGGCCACACTTAGCAGACATATCTGTCCCTGAATCAAAACTCCCACTCATTTACTGCACCTATCCAGAGCTAGACAAAAAGCAAGATTAGATTCAGCTTCAGATCTAACCCTCTTGTCTACCTCTATCACCACCAGAATGAATGAAAGGGGCCTTTGTTAATTCAAAGACATTTGTAACCCTGTGCTATTAAATTTAACTGCTTTGCCACTGCTACTACTCTATTTTTCCCCCACTTCCGTTAAGCCTCAAACCTCTCTCATTTGCAACTTACCTCGCTAGTTCTAAAAATTATTCGGTAGTTGTATGGAGATCCATTTTCTTTCATTTCTTCTGGTTTTTCCCTTCGAATGCTCACAGCCACCGGACCAAGATTCTCATCAGCCCCAAAATAGTTCCAGTGTTCTTAGGTAAAATAAGACAAAACAAAGTTAGAAAATTTAACTAACAGTTTGGAAATGCTATATTATGCTCAGTATTTCAGATCACCACTCAGAAAAATGTATTGATAAAATGTAAACATTTAACAAATATTAATATTCTTCGGTGAGTTATAAAAACAAAGACCTGGCAGCACAGGTTTAGTTCCAGAGGAGATGACATTGAATAGAGGTGGCTTGTTGGTTTTTTTACCACTCTACAAATTACTACTCTACTATTTCTTAAAAGGAACTTGTGTTTTCTCCCTATATTCCACCATTTAAATAGGCTACGTTGTATGTGCTTCCTTGCCTAAGAAAAGGTTTGTGTCAGGGCTTTTTAGCTTTTGGTTAACAAAAAAAAAAAAAAAAGAAAATGAAACCTATTGAGAATGGAGCTTGAGGAGAGAGGGTTTTTCCCAGATTAAAAAAGATTTCCCTGGATTAGAGAGAGGAATGTATACGAGTCACTGAGCAGCCCACATAAGATAAGAGTAGGAGCTCAGAGGAAAGAGCTTCAAGGTGCTCCACGGGGGCAGGACCCAGGGCTCTGGGCCCAGGTGACTGGTGAGCCAGGGTCCTGTCCTCAATGTCCTGGCACAGCCCAAGGCCCCGAACCTTAGCACAAAACCTCTAAGCAACAGGTATTGAATTCACCTTCCTCCTGGCAAACAGGAAGGTCAAAATCAAAGTTAAGTTAATTTATAGAAAATGTTTAAAAGTGATATTTACTGTGCATCTAAGTATACATGTCTTTAATTATATTTTAATATGCTTTATACAAATTAAAATTATTAATATATACATGAGATGTTCACAGATGAGGAAGTTGATAAAACATGGAAATACATGAAAAGCTAGAGTACATAATTTAATTTTCAAAGCTCCAAAATACTTTACATTGTTCTATTTCATTTACATGTGACACAGCTAAATGACCGAGTTGTGACATGGTACATTACTCTCATATGAAATGCATAAAGATTTGAAAATACATGTTATTTCCATACAAAATATGTAAGTATTTGAAAATCCATGAGAATAATAAGAAATAATAGTATAACATGTCTAATCATGTAGTTTTGAAATTTAAGTAATGCATATGAAAATACTTTGCAAGTAAACTAAAGCACAATTACAAAAGATATAAATATTGAGAGCTTTCTAAGAATATTATCATAATCCATGGAAATTCAAAATAAAATCACAATGGGAATACAGGCAACAAACATCTCATATGGACAACTGAGAAACGACCCAATAAATGTCACAAAATTCATGTATAAACACTCATGTACACCCTCAAAGCACAGCACATGAGAATCACACTCAGATTATTTACTCTTACTTTGCACACAATTCTAATAAGCTTGGTTGTCTGGTCTTCAAGCCCACGGCTTTATTTCAGAGGTGTGATAACTCCAGACGTTGACAAAGTCCAGGGTGTAGGGCTGATACAGACTTGCATGCAGACAGCATGTGATAGAACAACTGACAACAAGGAAGAAAACAGAAAGGGAGGAGACAGAAATAGTATAAAAAAGCAGACAAGAACTTAAAGAAAAACAAGACAGCAGTCTGGGACCATTGACTGAAGGAGCAAAGAGCTTAACACACTTCAGTAACTCCGGAGGGTATTTTGATACTGCAGCACAGAACAATGGCGGATGCATCCAAGATGAGAACGAGTCACTTTCCTTATCTGTGCCTTACGCTTCATGGACTCAACTGAAACCTGACTTTCTAGAAACTCCTCAAATACATCCCATGTACCTCAGGACAGGCAGGTAGGATGGCTGTTCTCAGCTGCTGGAGAAATTCACAGATACAGGGCCGCTATCAATTCATCCTCGGTAACCTCAAGCTGTCCTCGTGCTCAAGCTTTCCCTGGTCAGCTCTCTCTCCACGGCAGATGTTGCAAACGTTCTCTATTCTCCCTCAACCTCCCCCTACCTACCTTCTCCTCACTCTTGGCAAATGACAAGACAGTATGTCTACATCACAAAGGAAATAAGCCATTTCAGAAGCCAGCTTTCTCATCACCACCATCATACCCACGAACTTACCTGCATCCAGACTCTTGCTTCCTTTCCCTACAGTCCAAAGCCTCCCCCTACATCCTGGACTCTGCTCATCCCACCTTCCCAGGGACTCTGAGGCCTCGATCACTCTCTATCTTCAACTTCTCCCTCTCTAACTTGCTAATTCCCATCACGATTTAATCACCTTTAAATATACACTTACTCTCAACTCCTCATCACCCTTCAGAATTGAAGAGTTATCTCCTCTTCCCCTTGTTCCATTGGAAACTTCCTGAAATAGCTGCCTAATTCCTCACTTCAGAATTATTGTCACCTGACTTCCACTGCACAGGTCACCAATGACTGCCTCAAAGTTAAAACAAATGGTACTCTGGGTCCTTACCTCGCACAAACTCCACGACATCTAGCACAGACGATTGTTTCATTTTTTCTAGAAACATTCTTACTTCCTGGTTCCTGCGACATCACCCTCTTCTGATTTTCCTTCTACCATTCTGGCTGTTCTTGCTCAGTTTCCCTTCCTTTCCCTTTTGAATATTCCATCCACGCTCAGAACTTCAACTGCCATCTCCATGTTGACAACTCTCAAAAGTCCCCAGGTCCATTCCAGACTCCTCTAAGCCAGAGATCTCTGCATCTACCTAAAGGAACTCTGTTAGTCCATATAAACCTACGTAGCTGTCCCTGCTGCCCCAGTCTGGCAACTGCTGCCACCTTCACACAGTTGCTCAGGCCAGACCCACTGCCGCGCCCTGTGAATTCTAGTTCCAAAACACCTCTCGAATCGGTCCACATTTTCCCATCCTACTGCCACTGATTTATCCCAGTCATCACTTGCCTGAGTGTTTGTAATGGTCTTCTAACTGGTTTGTTTTTACCCAAACTGTGCACACAGAGGCCAAAGGATCCTTCTAAAATGCAAATCTGATCAACCACTACTCAGCTTAAAATCTTTAGGTTCTTAGGGTACTTTTCATGGCTTCCCAAAGGTCCGCAGAACCTGCTGCCAGCCTATCACTCCAGCCTCAACTCAGACCTCTCTCTCATTCTTCTGAACTCTGAGAAGAACCACCTATAATGAACTTTTCTTTCAGTTGTTCAACTTACTATGCGTTTTCTGATCTGAAAAACGCTGCCTAGAACATTTTTTCCGTAACTCCTCTTTATTTGGCTAAACCTTCTCATCTTTTAGGTCTCATGTGAAGTATGACTTAGATATCTTCTAAAAGAGAGATTGCACACTGTAGCAAAGTGAAAGTGTTTACTTTGCATACTGATACTGATACTTTATTTAAAAGTGTTATGAATTCACAAAAACATAAATTAGTGATACCAGATATTTAATATGTCTCAAATATAAAAACTTAGAAACATTTAAAACAAAAAATATAAATTTATAAAATATAAATATTAAACACAATCGTTTTAGCATTACTGGTAGTAAAATAAAAATAGTGTTAAGAATAAACCCTATATAAAATAGACTAAAATAAAGAATAACTTGTTAACAATAAACACTGGAAAATTAATGATCATTGAAACCTTTTTTTTTTTTGGTGTCATCATCAAAATCCGACTATATTTTTATGTAAATTTTCCCAGCTGCTAAAGAAATATATTTCTGAGTTGGGGGAATGGTGACGGGATAATTATAAACTAGCTTCAAATACTTTCTTCAGACTCTATCTTCAAATAAACCCACCTCTGGTTTGATAATGCTGCAAAACTTTTTGAATTTATGTGTGTTTATGCAGAAACATCAAGTTTTTTTTAATTGACAAAGAGCTCTAGCTATTATTTCCAAAACAGCTTTTCCAGCCAGTTTTCACTGCTTCAGTTCCACTGGTAAAGACAGAGATTCTGGTCCGATTTTCTGCATTAAATTCACTACTATCATGATCAAACTTTGCGTATTCAAAAAGTCTTTCAACTTGAATAAAAATTTTTTGTAATAAAGGCCTTGTTTTGGTGCACTGTCCATTTTTTGACTTCTGAGGATTATGGATAGAGAAAGAAAAATCCTTCCGCATGAATACAAGTTTATTCAATTCAAAATCCTAATGTAGCGTGTAACGCTCCGATAGAGAAGAGTTTGGTTCAGCAAGTCACCTTAAATTTTTGAGTTCTTAAACTTTGATCTCGAGACAAATGATTTCGGTTGTTTTTGTTTTTTTTTAAACTAAAATAACAGGCTTTTAGGGATCTCCTTCAACTTTAGGGTTGCCTAGGGTCCTTCTGGCCACTCCGGCTGTGCCTGTCCTTCACCTTCACTGGGCGGCACCACCTTCCTTCCTCTCAGACCCCAGCCCCGGGGCAGTGCTTCTAGCCTTGCTCCCTGATGAAGCATTTGACAGTTTTTTCCTACCAGCCATCTACCTGCGTTCTTCGCTGGTGAGGACATCTATCAATTGCAAGGAGTTCTCCCAGCCAGATCCACATCTTTCTTTTGGGGTGGAAAAATGGTGGGTGGGAGGGACAAGGGCGGGGGAGTTACAGATGAGGCGGGTTGAAGAAAAGAAAGACTTTGATGAAGAAATGCAGTATAAGGAAAGCCAGAGGAAGAAAAGGGGAAGGGAAGGGGAACCGGAAACTCAAGCAGGGTGCATAAAATTGCAGACAGATGAATTGAAATACAGGTATCACTTCACCAGAAATACTATTTTAGAGCCAGTGTACTGGAATGCCAAACACCAACATGGTAATCATCATATTATTATCATTAATATATTAATAATATAATGCGGTGAAGCAAAGCACTTTGCCAAACACTCTAATATCAGCTATGAAAATATAGGTATTTCCTTCTTTTTCACAGATGTGGCAACTATGATTTAGAAAGGATAAGTTACTTGGTCACAAGCAGTATATACCAGTACCAGATTCAAACACATTATTTTAACTACTGATTTCAAAGCTCATTTTCCTAGCCATTATCCACAACATTATGTTCCCGTAAGTTTCTAAAATTTTATTATGAATAAAAAATAAATAAAATTTGGTGCCTAAGTGGATAAACTATTCATCTAGTCAGATCACACATAATGCTTTACTCCTCGATATGTTAGGTAGCCAAGATGTTACTGTGCTGAAAGGGAGAGAGATTAATGTTACATCCACATATGGTGTGATCTCCTCCCACTTCCATTCCTCATATTTAACACCTGAACAAACGTTTAGCCTGAAGTTTTATTAGTTCTGGTTTTTGAGTTTTAACAAGGATGGCACAAAGAGCAGTTGTGCTCTTCTCATTAGAACATTCCAGATAAATACCTACATTTTTGGTTGACCTATTCATAGTGATAATTGTAATAAAAATTTCACATTCTGAGAGAGGAGAAATAATAAATAGTTCAAAGCTCCCAAGTAATTAGATCAGGTACAGTCCAATCGCCTGGTTTTAAGTTGGGCATGAACATAAGACTAACGAAGTTAAGCCCAGCATTTTAATTGTAAAAGAGAAAAGAAAAATCCAATTTACAAGAGTTACAGGGTTTCGCCCAGCAATTTTTGGATTGCTTGTGGTGCTTATCATGACCATCTGTGGGCTATATATTAATACTTCAGTTGTGTATTTCCCTAGGACTCCAGCATGATCTGGACTGGATGTAATTATGAACAGTAAAAATACATTTTTATTTTTTATAAATAATTTGTAAAGTTATAAGTTATGGCTTAAAAGATGTGTTTGCAATTGTTAACTTAAAACTTTAAATAGGGAAAATAGACATCACAAACACAAATCAAAGAACTACAAAGCAAATAAAACTTAGCTCCTCTCTCATGCCTAACACAATTAGAAACATTTCTGAAATGAAAAACTGGCCGTTGGTATAGATGTAATATATTCATACACTGCTGGCGGCACTGTGGATTGACCAACTGTTTTAGAAAGCAATGTGGTAATATATGTTAAAGTCACAAAAATGTTCACATTCTAATCTTAGAATTACCCTAATTGATTACGCAGAAGGAAAAATGAAAACTCTTCCATTTCGTCTAGAAAAGACATCATAAGTTGATGTATAAAGGGTCTGTTAAAGATACAAGTTATAAGCGGATAGACTTGCACTTTGTTATATATCAGCAGACCAAAGAGTGGAACAGTGACAACCTTAATATCATAGCTTGAATTCAAATTTTTTCACCATTTTTAATATTTTAAACTATTTTTTCTTGAAATAGTCTACTTGGTTGGTTACAGGTATGCCACTGTCAGTACAGTTGACAACACGAACTTTGACTCAATGTCATTAGTTTAACATTTTCATTAGACAAAGAATTTGGATAAAACTAGGAAGCCCACTCACTATAGCGCGTTTCTATGAAATTGCGTATCTCTGCTATTGGGTTCAAACCATTCAGATTTTTTGTTTTTGTGCAACTTACTACATCTTAATATGACTAATAACTAGGTTAGAAAGGGGACAGAACTAAAAGATAGGACAATTACAGTTAAAAAATATATATATATTCTGCTTTTAAAATGAAACATAGGTTTGCCCAAGTGGAGGTAACGAGAGGCTCTCTTTCTGGGAAGCACACCACTTGCAGATTCGCAGTCTCTGGTCCCCAAAGGGCTCATCCTAATTATGAGGGTGGAGGTTCTATGAGAACTAAACAGCCTAAGACTTTGCACCATAATCAAAAGCAGCAGAGTAATGGATGGGGACATTTACACAGGACTGGCCACATGCCAGAACTCTGTCCCTAAAGCTTATAATTATTGTTGCGTAAGAGTAATTGCCCATATTTACAAAGTGCACAGTACTCTGAGGTCCCAATTCTTCTTTCCATAGGTGACTCTTAAAAAGTAGGGTGTTCTACTTGCCAAAATTGCATGGAGTTTTGGCATTTAAAACAGCATCTGACTAAGCATACCCTATTAGGCCCCTAACTTTCCGATAATAGGTAAACTTTATCATGAAGTTATGCAAACATTAATATATTGCATCAAAATGATTAAAGAAAAAATACAAAGAAAATGCTATTTGAAATAAAGGGAAGATAGAGTCACAGAATCATAATGCGAGATTTTTTATTGGCTGCTATCAGTCTATGACAAATGGCCAACAATTATATTTTTAAAAATTCAATCTCACTAGGAATCAAACGATTTTTCTTGGCCTATAACAAATGTTCAAAAATAAAAATTGTAAACATTCAAAATAATCAAGAGAATGGTAAACTACACAGTCTTAAACGTACTGGTGGACCTCTCTGTTCTAAGCTTTCTTAAGAGCAACTCAGCAATAAAAATCAAGGCTCCTATAAAGTTTATGTTTCACTTACAGGGCTCCACCCTTATGGAAATAAGTAGATATGTGACGAAAATTTATATGACATGGCTGTTCATATAAGACCAGGAAGTTTTTTTTTTTTTTTTAACATGTCTATGAATAGAAATTAGAGGGTTTGTGAACTTAAAGGAAAAAATTTTATCTTTATTTTTAGTAACTTCTAACTGAAAGTTAGCATTTCCATCAATTATAAATATAGGCAACAAATTATAGTAATATTAGCTGTACATGTGACTTTGACACCAATAGAAATCATAATTTATTACATTACAGTTGTTGCAGACATATCTGAATATTAATTACACTTATCACTACTTTGAAATTATGGTAGTTACCAGGGTCTTTTTGTCATGAAATAAGAAAGTAGCACATATATTACTACGCCGTAAAAACTTTTGCAACTATATTTCAATATGCTAGGTTTTGCTTTGTTATTTTTATTTTATGCACTTAAAAATATTATTCTAAGGAGAGTTTCTAAGCTTCACCAAACTGCCATATGGGTCAATGAGGGGAAAACAAACAAACAAAAAAAACCAAGAACATCTGATGTAGCATTATTTATAATAACAATAAATGAGAAAACATGAATTTGCAACAGCTGAAAAATTTTAAGTAAATGATGGTACAGCCAATTATGGAACCACTAAAAACATAAAACTGTATTTAAAAATTGTTATTTATTTAAAAATGAATATGCCTGTATAAAAATAGATGGGACAGAAATAAAATCACTAGTACTTCCACACAGTTAATTTTCTTCTAAATTATTTTTTATAGTTCTAATATTTCTAGAATGAACATACACAACTTTTATAATTGGAAGATTTTTAAAAGTATAAAAATACATTTGGTTTGCAAATGGTCAATGACTATAAAGAACACGTTAAAAAGTAGCATATTAATACAACTATTCTTAACATCATTTAATACCAATTCAAATGCCAACTTAGGAAAAAAAAAGAGTACTTAAGATCCAAATCAAAGAAATTACAATGAAACACCTGTCTCTAACTAAATTTCTTTATATTTGAAACATCCTTTGTACCTCCTTACAAGGGATATCGCAGCAAGATGTCTTCTTCTTATGTGAAATGATTCTGAAAGGTTTCAGGAGGAAGTCCCTAAGAGGTAGCCAGAAATTCAGTTAAGGCAGAAGTTACTGCTGCTCACAAGAGCAGGGACCACGCTGTGTGTCCCAAACACTCTGCACAGCCTACATATTTGTTGACTAATTGTCCTTATGAGCCCTAGAAGTCACCTCTGCTCATGCTTCTGACTTCAACTCAATTAGCAAAGTGTCTCTTCTCGCTGTCTTGATGTGCAAATGAACGGCCTCCCCAAAGAGAGGAGGGAGTTTCATGAGAAGATGAGAAAAGAAAAAGCTAGAATAAAGTAAATATTATTTTGTAGCACCTGATTTCAGTGTTCAGGATGAGGGGCTCACTGGTGCCTGAAGTTATAATGAAGTACGTATTGGGAAACAGGTGGCAGGCTTTATTACACATGTCATCAACATGTACTGAAATAATAGGTCTAAAAGGCCCTTAGCTTTGAGAATGCAAAACAAAGAGCACAGTACTCTCTGGAGCGTGGCCATCAGTAAGCATGGTAGTCGCTTCGATGTATCCCACACAGGAAAGTGGGTTCGCACTCTCATTTGGTTTTCGTGTGGACAGTGTTGGGACACAGAGAATGATACCCCAAATGACGGCGCTTTGGCACACTGGGCCCTTTTGAATAATGGAAATGAGAAGGCCTTAGAAGCTGCTTCAGAACCAAGGACTTCCTAACCTTCTCTTGTTCTCCCCCACAAGCAGAGGGAGGGACTCTCTCTGAACTTTCCTTATGTGACTAAGTAAACTCTTTCCAGAGGAAATGCAATTGTCTTAAGATCCCCTCCCTAGGAATCTCATCGATTAACCAGAAAGATTAACCACCTGAAAAGACTAACAGTCACCACACCCAGAGAGACTTTTCATCTATGTTTCTGCGGGCAGCTTCCAGAGATTACCTGGGAGACTCTGCACATTAAAACCACCTCTGTTCACAGTGAAGTCCTGCCCATCACCTTCCCACCACCTCCACCAAAGCTCAGGAGAACTTTGTCCCAGGGCATCAACTATTCTTTGGGCTCATTCACTTCCCAGGAAAATCATTTACTACCCCTCACGATTGCCCACTTCCCCTAAGTCCCTCTCCTCCATAAAGAGGGTGCGGTTTAAGCTTTGCCCATCCAGCCCTTCTTTGAGTCTCATATTTTGCATGGCCCTGTGCCTGTGAAGGTCAGTAAACATGTGCGCCTTTTCTCCCATTAATCTATTGTTCAGTAGTGTTGAACCTTTAGAGCAGCGGTCCCCAACCTTTCTGGCACCAGGGACCAGTCTCATGGAAGACAAATTTTCCATGGACCAGGGGTGCGGGAGTGGGGTGTCATGGGTTGGGGGGGTGTGGTGTGGAGCTCAGGTGGTGACACGAAGCCCGTTTCCTAACATGACACGGACTGCTACCGGGCCACAGCCTGGGGGTTGGGGACTGCAGCTTTAGAGAGTGAGGGAAAGTCTCTTCACTCCTACAGGGTTTTACATATTAACTGTGATTACTAATTGCATCTGAAGGTTTTCATTTGTTTTTTCACTTTTTATCTGGGCTGCTTTTTGACTTAGAGAAAAGCTGCAAAAATAGCACAGGGAATTTCCATATATTGCCTACCCAACCTCCCTCAGTGTTAAACATCTTATATAACTACATACTGTACAATCATCATTATCAAAGCCAGGAAATTAACATTGGTACAATACCATTAACTAAAGATTCTACTCAAATTTCACCTGTTTTTCCACTATGTCCTTTTTTTTGGCTCCACGATCCCCTTCAGGATCTCAGGTTGCATTTAGCTGTCATTTCTTTTTAGTCCTCTGCAGATTCTAAGACTTCCTCAGTCTACTTGTCTTTCATGACCTTGATACCTTGGAGGAGTATTCATCTCTCAATTTGGGTTTGCCTGGTGGTTTCGGATGACTGAACCGAGGCTGTGCCTTTTGGGCAAGAGAGCTACAAAAACAACGTGTCCTCACTGCATCATTCCACGGGGCTCATGACACCAGCCTTGATTCTTGCAGCTTAGGCTGGGTCTGCCAGGTCTCCACCGTGAAGTTACTATCTTTCCTCCCGTACTTTACAGATGCCTTAAGGGAGAGACTTTGAGGTTATGCTTCTCATTCTCATCTCTCCTCGAACAGTCACCCACTGATTTTAGCATCCCTCAGCTGTGTCTACTAAAGTTTACAATAGTGAGAATCGGTCACAGTAATGGCATTTTGTGCCTATGGGGATCAATTGGTGGTCTTGGTTAATTTCCTCAAAACCACTATTGACCACCCACAGACTTGTCTGTGGTCTCATTTCCTCAAAAGAGGGGAAAAGGAACTGCAACATATCATTCAGTGCCTGGAGTGTAACACAAAGCCATATACACAGAGAGCACCCTCCCCTTACTTTCTTTACCTGACGCTATCAATACAAGATACACTAGCTGCTCAACTCAATAAATCTGGTACTTCATATCAGCACCAAACGGTCATTCATTTTGTAGAACATTTACCGAACCTTCTCATCTGTGGTCCTTGCCTTCAAGGCACGCTTCGACTGACTGTGAACCAATGCATCACAGAAAGCATCCTGCAGAAACAAGAGGTGCCGGGGTGACTCAGATCAGTGGTGGGAGGGCATACACCTTGGAGGAAGATGGGAGTTCAAAAGGGACAAGCAGGAGCTTGTCAGGTGTGTAACCCATTCCGATGCATGCACTGTGGCAGGGAAGGAAACGCAGCTCCACGCAGGAGCGGAGCATGATAACGCCCTCCCAACTTCCACAAACATGCGTTTCTACCCTGCACCCTGTTCATTCCTCTCTCACTCCGCAGGGACACCTCCCAATAGAGAGCTCACACTACTGTTCCAGCTCCAGCCCTCAGCCCCCTATGTAAGTAGAGGCCAGATGGGGAGCTACAGGAGGACCCAAGCCACCTAACACTAAGCCACCTCGGCCTTTATTCATCAGTGTGACAAAGGTCACTAGACAACTAATAGCATGAAGGAGAACAAACAAGAGAAGCAAAACATACAACTAGGAAGACACAGATCATTTAAGGAAAAGAACTTAAAAAAAATTTTAATTAATACCAACAGAGAAATGAAGGGTTTATACAGTAAAGAGAAGCTATTACAAAAAATACTATATAAAGGCTGCGTGCAGTGGCTCACACCTGTAATCCTAGCACTTTGGGAGGCTGAGGCAGGAGGATCGCTTGAGCCCAGGACCAGCCCAGGCAACACAGTGAGATCCTACCTCTACAAATAATTTAAAAATTAGCCACGCATGGTGGTGCATATCTGTAGTCCCAGCTACTTGGGAGGCTGAGGTGGAAGGATCACTTGAGTCCAGAAATCAGAGGTTTCAGGAGGAGGAGAACGAGGAGGAGGAGGCGGACTTTAAGGATATTAATATGAACAAGAAGCTATTGAACATTAATTTTTTTTCTGATTAGAAGTAATTTTTAAAAAATCTCTTTGCCCGTTCTGTCTGGAACTCCCTTTTGACGGATGGTGGAAACCCTGAGTTTGTCCTCCATTTTTTCCTTTTGTAATTGCAGTTTCTTTTTTTTTTTTTAAATGCTCATCAACTTCGTCTTCTGGACAAAGAGTTGGTATGTAGCTCTGTATGTGCTGTTATTCAGTCTTTTCGCTGAATTTTATTTTTAATCCCTAAGAACTAATTAATTTGTTTTTCTACAGTCTTCCTCCTCCTCCTCCTCCTCCACTACCATAAAGCAGATGCTAAATATTATTTGAATGACTGAATAAATGAGTGAGTGCATGTGCAGTTACCATAACTTTTAGGTCTGCTTTAAAAGTATGACGGGCACTCTTGTCAACAGCAAAGTGGATCGTAAATTTTCATGTGTTTAAGAAAAGATACAGAAAGATACAAGTGAAATTATCGGAATTAGGGGAGAGCTTTCTGTACCTCTGTGTTACTAATTTTTATAACAAGCCCCTATATTCCTGGGTCTGATTGATTGTTTACTGTCTGTTCCCTCAGCTGGCAGGCAAGCTCCCTAGGCGTGGTCTACTCTGTTACCACTTCAGGGTCCGACCACACCAGGCCCGCTGTGGCACTTGTGCACGTGTGGCAACAGCAGAGGTGTGACACTCATCTCCCTTCCAGGAAGAACTTGCAACCGGCTCAGCCACAAGAAAGACAATCAGCTAAAAGTCTCTGGAAGCGCACCTTCGGATCTGCTGCGGTCGCGAGCGGTGCCACGCTCCTCCAGGGCAGCCCCTCGTCGGTCACTGAGCATGCTGCGGTTAGGGCATGGCCGTTACTCCCCAACGAGGGACTTCTCCAAGGCTCGTTTTTGCTCCTTTGCGTTGGCTGAGCCTGTCAGATCTGCCCTGTGGTCTGCGATGCTCCCTGCCCAATCTTGCTTCCTCCCCCTTTCTTCTCACAGTATCAGATCCGCATTGTGGACTGAAGGCTTCCTCCGCCGAATTATCTTTCACGGGCATGAGTTACTCCCAAGCCCTTAACCAACCTCCCGCAGGCCTATGCTGTCTCAGCATCTGCATCTCAGATGACTCAACTGACACACGTCTGTTACGTGACTGAAGAAACGACTGCATCTGGCAAAGGCAAGAGGCAAGGAGGATCTACAGTGAGATGCAGAATCGAGAATGGGGCCCGAAGAACAGAAGGTAGCAGCAGTGCGAAGGTGGACTCGAGACTGGAGGTTGAGAACCACGAAGACGAAGACGTCACTGCTTCACATCCAAGCGACTGATAATAACTGCGGCATTTACAGAAGGAGAGCGACGAGGAGGAAGGGAGAGAAATGGTGAACTCCAAGTTTTTGCACATGCGTTTGAGACGCCAACTAGTCAGCTGTGCAGGTGGGGGCAGACACCAGCTGGCGAGAACCGCAGCTAGATCTGAGGAAAACGCCTGGGAACAGAGGTTATTTTATTTGGTTATAAATGTACACTAACCATCTTTTTCCAAAAACAACTGAGGTCATTAATTATCAAGGACACATATAAATCATGCTAATGGAACAGAATAGGAAAATAAGAGATGAAAGTGGAAGCAGATGTGTTGATAGTGAAGGGCGTATAGCTGAGCATCGAATTTGGTCCTGGGAGTTGAGGCAAAATACAAGACACAGTGAAACAAAACACTCACAAAAAATACCTATCATCAGAAATGCAGGCATTTGGTAGCTACCAGAAAACAATTTCTGGCATCAAATTCTAAAATAAACTTCTCACATGGAACTTTCTAAACTGGCTGACGGATGGCATGATAGCAAAATCTTCATGACCAGTTTTACTGCAAAACAAACTCCATTTTTACATGACTGGATCCTAAAAAGATGACCTTGAATAAAGTCAAATGTGTGAGTTAGCGTGGTCTTATTAACAGTCTTTTTTTATTTAGCTGGAGACAGGATCTCGCTCTGTCACCCAGGCTAGAGTGCAGTGGCCTGATCATAGCTTGTTGTAACCTTGACCTCCTGGGCTCAAGCGATCCTCCTATCTCAGCCTTCCAAGTAGCTAGGACCACAGGCATGCTCCACCACTGCCTGGCTAATTTATGTATTTTTTGTAGAGATGGGGTCTTGCCATATTGCCCAGGCTGGTCTCAAACTTCTGGCCTAAAGCAATGCTCCCATCTCAGCCTCCCAAAGTGCTGGGATTACAGACATGAGCCACTGCACCCGGCTGTATCTTGATTTTAAAATAAAATAATGTGGGAGTAGTAGAAGCACATGCCCTTTTAACCAACTTTCACAAACCTCTGAGCTAAGATGGCTTAGGCACTGTGAAAGCCTGGATACCTTATAGGCCAGGGTGCGGCTTAGCCACATTGGGGCTTGGAGATATCAGCCAAGGAATGAGAGGATGTTTGCTTTCCAAGGAGCAGACGTGCAAAACCTTAATATTTAATGGCATCCTTACTACTGAAGTCCTAAGCAGACAAAGAGACCGCAGCAAAAGCACATTCCTAGCTTCATTTCTCAAGAAGATATTTAGCGCCCCAAATCCCCTTGTGAAGGAATACATAAGTAGAGAACTTCCTTCAAGTGAATATAGTTTATACGATCTCAATAAAAAATGAAAGGCAAGGACATTAAAACTATAAACTATTACACACATATAAAATCTTTCACCATTCATTTTGGCAGAAATTATAGTAACTGTTAAGTTCAACAGCATAGAACATAACATGGATCTGGACAGCAGACTTATTGACTCTGAAGTTCGTCACTTACCTGAAATATAAAACTATCTAGATCAAAAAACTAAACATAGAATAATTACCCTTAACTATGAATTGTAAGGCATCCCCCAGCACACTTCTCAAGCCTAATGTTGCCACATATATAGAAGGACTTTTTTTTTAAAAGAAAAAAACCTGAATAAACAAAATAAGCACAGATTTTTAGAAATACTCTTAGCTAATGGTGTTCCCTGATGTTCCATATGCACTATAAAAGAATCCACTAAAATTTATAATGGCTATTTAATAATGCTCATTTAATATACTGGTACTGAAGAACAGCTCTTGATAGCAAAATTAAAGAATGTATCAGAATGCCTAAGCTGTCACGTTAGTACAAATGAAGTTAAGTGTGATATTCTAAAGAAATGATGCTAGAGATGGCTGATTACAAGAGAGTGAGAGGTAAAGACAGAAAACAGCACTGAAATCTGACTTGTGTCCCCCATCTGATAATACTGGGGACCAGCACATTGTTTAACCTGATTTGTGTGTGTGTGTCTCGGGGTGTAGGAAAAGGAAGGTGAACAGTGAAACAATCAAATCTGATGGCTTGGAGTTATCGGAAGAATAATTAGGTGCAAAAGCATTAGTTTTCCCTTTTTTTAGGAGTGGGAAAAACATCCTTGGATGAGATAATGGGTTTCTCCTGGCCCCAGTGCAATAGAGGGAGGCCCTTCCCCACCATGGCATCTTCGATAGCCTGACTTTGAGAGTGACGCCCCCACCTAGCATGCAGATAAGCCTATCGACATTGTTGATCGATCAATGGAGCAACAAATGTCACTGCAAAGGCAACCTGTGGGCCCCTCTGTCTGCCATCAATGCATTCCTCTGCATAGGATTCAAGGAGAACAGGCCTCACAGGCAATTCTACACCCAGTGCAAGATTGAAAAAGTCCTCTGGGGCCACAGAAAATGAGGTGAGTAATGGCTACAAAAGAATCCCCTCTTCAATAAGCCATGCCGGCTATAGGTGACATTATCATTATCCTACAACTTGGTATTTTCCACTTACAAATTTCCTTAGTACTTTGATCATGGTGATTATCTAAATAAAAACTAAACACAAAATACATACATTCTTAGAGGAAGATAACTAGGTTAATTTGAATGCAACCCTACTGCCTAGTTTGTGCTTCCCTAGGAGGATGTGGCTGTATCACTTGGACTTCTACCACAGTGACAGGATCACCTTGGGGTCCTGTGAGCATTAGGTGAGCAAGTCTACACAAAGCACAAAGTAGTAGCACAATAAACATTAGCTATGTTATTACTGTTGTTTAATCCTGGGTGAGTCTCAACATAACCACACCCCCCACTAGGAAAATGGCAAAGAGAGGTGGGCAGGAGACAGGATGGGAGGAAGAGCACCGATGGCATGCTGCTTATTTTAATAAGTGCAAACAATGGGATTTCTCCACCAGTCCAGCATCTTTCCAGCAATGGACTTGGCTCATATGTTGGAGTCAAATATCCCCTACAGTCTAAACTGGCAAAATGATTTTTTAAAACAATGTAAAAAATTCAATATTAAAAAATAATTGCAGCTTCCTTAGCCAAATGAGATTAAATTTTACAAATAATGTCGACTGTAGAATGCACTTCAGTAAAATACAATTTTTTTCCCCCAGAGACTTGACTACGATGAAGTCAGGAATGCATGAAACAGCAGAACAGAAACTATCTGACGATACAGAGGTTGAGGTGACAGCCAGGGCAGTAGTGTCACACCTTGGTGCTGGAGGACCAATTACCGCTGACACTGATGTGCTCCTTCAACAAGAGGACTTGCTTTAAGGTTCTGATCAGGAAAAATTAGTGTGCTAATTTCAGTGAATCAAAGTTGTCTATTAAAATTTATAAGATAGAATTGTTTAACTATATTTTATACTATAAAAAGTATGGATAACATATAAATCATTTAATGCACAGTTTATACTTTAGGGGGCTTAATTTCTGCTTCAAATGATGTTAGCCACAGCCATTATTTGTGGTATATTATCATATCGTAACAAATGGCCTGCTTGACTTGAAAATTCTAAGTTGCGTGGCCCAAGAAAAGCTGTTATAGCAGGCGCTCCCTGTAACTGACTTCTGTTGGACAACTTCCCGGATTAGGCACTGCTCACCATCCTCTGTAAACCAATGGCCCTAGGCTAGCGGTCGATC
This sequence comes from Indri indri, assembly GCA_004363605.1. Classification (NCBI taxonomy): domain Eukaryota; kingdom Metazoa; phylum Chordata; class Mammalia; order Primates; family Indriidae; genus Indri; species Indri indri. The sequence goes on from RJWJ010016136.1 coordinate 33,405, forward strand.
TCTAGTGCGACATTTTCTGCTCCTATCAGCCAGACTCCATGGTGACAAAGAGTCCGCTGTGTCTTCCCAAACCTGTTTAAGCCCATTGACTTATTTTAATTATGAAATTTAATTATTATGCAAGCTGATAAAATGTAAGTCCAAAAGATAAATGCTGCTTCTATAAAAACTAAGTTGAAGGATTTGTTAAGAGTTAGTAAAAGCAGTTCACTAAAAAGAAAGCTGTTGGATTAGATGTGGGCAAGACAGCTACAAAGAGTAAGAAAAAAAATTACAAAACCTAAGATTCTGTACTCAGATTGCTTTGCTAGGGTCTATGCTTTTGCTTTTGTGGTTTATACTATTAACACAATGTAGAATTCAAAAAAGTAGAATCATTGTCAAAGAAAAGATCCTGGCCTCACAAGAATTTGGCAAATACAATTTTGTATGTGTTAATGAAAATAAAATATATCAGATATGCACCCTTTTTAACAACTTTCTGCTTTAACTGATATTTTCAATTAACCAGTTCCAGTTATGTTGGGGTAACAGAGTATTTTCCATGCTTCAAATTAGTACCTACTGGATTAGTGGCTTTTAAATTTATGAGGTATTATGAATAAGCAGGACTACTCTGGAATCCAGGTGTTCAAACTTTTATTCCATACTTTTGAAAGATAAAATACTTGAAATAACATTCCCCTTCCTTTAGTCTAACATAGCAGAGATCAGAGAACAGTGATTAAGGACAAGACTGCTCAGACAGCCAGGCTCCAACATTTACTGGCTCCATGAAAGCATCTCTCTTAAGCACTTAAGCCCCATTTTTCTCATCTGGAAAATGGAATCAGCAGAAGTACCTACCTGATGGATATCAAGAGGTTGAAATGAGAAAATGTGTCACAGCGATGTTTAGCACAGTGCCTGGTACATAATAAGTGCTCAAAAACATTCACTATTAATATTATTGTATTGTCTAATAGCAAAAAAGTATACATGGCTACATGAATAAGATTATAACTAATAAGTCCAGCACAATGCCACTGTTAGTTACAGGTGGAAACAAGATGGTCTCCACCTATAGACAACTCAGAAACACCTGTAGAAAATTTCCCCAGGTACAGTAAAGCAGGAGTTCTCAGCTAGGGGCAATTTTACCTCGTAAGGGACACCTGGCAGGGCCTGGAGACATTTTAGGCTGTCATAACTGGGGGTACGGGGAGAATCTACTGGCATCTAGGGTGTAGAGGCCAGGGATGCTGCTGAACATCCCACAATGCACAGGACAGCCCTCCATCCCACCCCAACAAGAATTATCTGGCCCCCAATGCCCAGCTGGCGAGAATAAGAAATCCCCCTAAAGGACAGTGTAACAGAGATATGATTTCTAAAGTCTGAACTCCAGGAAATTATTCAGAGATAAATATTGTTTAAAAATGAAAATTGGGCTGGGCGCGGTGGCTCACGCCTGTAATCCTAGCACTCTGGGAGGCCGAGGCGGGCGGATCGTCCTGAGCTCACGAGTTCGAGACCAGCCTGAGCAAGAGCGAGACCCCGTCTCTACCAAAAATAGAAAGAAATTAATTGGACAGCTAAAAATATATATAGAAAAAATTAGCC
>RJWJ010016137.1:0-34976 GCA_004363605.1 Indri indri
TACTTTAAAATGAGTCTTAAAACATATGTTTGTATGTGTGTCTATGAATGTGTATACATTTAAAACATATTTCATCCACCATTTTTATAGTTTTACTTAAGAAGATCACTCTGGCCACTTAAACTACTATACTGTAGGAAAAGAGTGACCCTCCACCTGTATTTTAAACCTTTTGTTTGCATTCTCATCTTGAGAACAGAGATTTTTTTGTTTGTTGTTTTTTTTTTTTCCCTTGATCTTTGTACTTGTTGGATCCAGTGTGTGTATTTTGCAGTTGGACTCCTATCTCCTCATTCCCAGAAACAGATCTAATATTTGTAACTGGGGGCACTATTCTCCTGTAGTCAAACTCTGGAAAAGTTTGTTCACTTACTAAATCCCTGGTGGCTTGACCCAGCTTCTGTGTGTATGGCTTTGTTTACTTTATCTCACCATCTCATTCACACAATTTTACCAAAGAAGCAGTCACAGCAGTAGTCACAGTTTTCTATACATCTCTCACAGGTTGGAGCAGCCCATCCTGGCTCCCGATTTAATACAGTAAACACGGCTCGTATCACCCGACATGCATACACATCCCGTAGTACGTGAAATTCATTGCCTCAGTCTGTGTCTGGTACTAGCCTAACATTGCTAGTCAGCACATTGGATACAGTCTGCAGCTGCCCCTGTAAATTTTTGTTCTGATTAAATAACAACATGGTTCTGTCTTAAATTTTATTTTTGAAAGTATATTTTATCTGTCATTGAATTTCTGAGAGAGAAGGAAGCAACTCAAAGCATTATCTGATGGAGTGCCATCTGAACTAAAATATCTGCCTCTGGATTTTTGTAACTAATAATCCTTCTGCAAGAAATTAACAGTAAACCAGCACTTAATCTTCAACACTCAGACTAATTGAGACCTGTTTTGCAAAGTCTTTCTCTCCTTTCCCTAGGAAGATCGAATCAATCTTTCCATAAAGTCTTCATTGTAGTTTAAACTTGGCTCTTTTATAGCTCTTATCATATTGTGCTCTTTTCCCTATGAGATACTGAGGTTCTTGAGAGTAGGTCTCACATATTATTCAAATCTGAATCATCGATAAATAGCATTGTGTCTGCCAAATTAAGTGCTCAGTGAATTATTACAGTTAATTAATTAATCACCTTAAATTAATGTCTAGGTCTTTGTAATCTGACTCTACACAAACTCTTCTGCTTTTTTCCCCCCAATATTTTTTAACGTCCACTGACTCCATTAACTAAGCTTATTGCTTCATGTTTCCCAAACATGCTGTGACACGCTGGTTCTTATCTTTGGGCTTTTTTCTTTCTTGGAATGTTGTTCCCCTGCTTTGAAAATTAGTGGGGCATGTGTGGTATATTTAGCAACTCTCTATTTAAAGCAGTATTTTTAAATCATAAAATACAATGACCAATGTATATATTTTTAAAAGACATGCAAACGAAAAGCCTCAGAGAAATTGTAGGGGAATCTAGGGAAGGTGATTAAAACTTAGGTGACATTAAACACAAGTTCATGTTTCATTCTGATTGCATTGGTCCGAATGTCACTGAGCTGTCTGACATACGCTAGTATTTTAATGGGCAACAGAGAAATATAACTTATAATGTCAGATGTGCATCTTGCTGTAGTTTGCTTTCCAGAGGTTAGAGGGCTAAGGAGCTTATTTGAACTTTGCTGTTGCAAAACCACACAAATATCATGCTGACGTTAGATCCTACAATTTGACGAAAATGTGTATTTAAAAAAACCATGTATATGTTCCATCCAAACATGATATTAGATAAAACAAGTAGCACCAGAGCAAGTTTGCATGTGTTTAAAGAGGAAACTATTGTAGTGATTGGATTTATCCCACACAATTTTCAATTCACTTTAAAAGTGTAGCAGTATAGAACCAAAAATGGAATTTTGAAAGCCGAATCTGCTATTGATACATATTTCTCTGAGTGACTGGCTTCAGATAAAAAAAGGAATGCTCCTCCTTTTTCTTTAAATACATCGTATATGAAATTCAAAGTGATTAGTCAAATATATTTCTCTTATTAATTTTATCAGCTAAACATAATGAAAGGCACACAAGAAATAAAATTTTTAAAATTTAAGTTTGATTTCTAAGAAATGTCTGAAAACATGGGAAATATGTAAATTAGACAGTTAAGTACATGTCGATTATAGATGCTTGATAAATATTTATTAATTGGCTATTAATATAATCAAGAAAGTCTGTATGGATGAATTTAGCACATTAGTTTAAGCCTACAGATTCACCTAATTAGAGTATATCTGCCTGAATTCAAATTCCAGCTCCATCAATGTTGGCCAAATTACTTAAGTGCTCTCTGTCTCTGATATTTCTTGCATAAAATTGAAATCTGGCTCATAGCATTTTTAAGTGAATATACTATAAAATATATAAACTGATTTCATTCTCATATATAACAACACTGTATAGATACATGTAAATATATATATGACATGTTATAGAATGAAATTAGTTAATTTGTATAAATATACACATCTGAGTTTCATAGCATTTACATATAAAATATATATATACACACATAAAATATACATTAATCCATACATAGGCGTGTGTGTGCATGTGTGTATATGTATAAGTAAAGTGCTTTGAACAGTAAGTACCTGGCTCATGATAAATAATCTGTGATACTCTATGTTATCAATTATCATCATTAGTATTACCATTACTCCTAGCTAAGGTCACCATCTCTACCTGTGCTTTAATTCACACCCACAGTAGTCTACCCCATTTCATTCTGTCTTCTGTCATTACCAGTTGTCCCTCTCTATTGGATTTTTTTCTATCCACATCCAAATACGTTGAGATTTTTCTCATCTTAAAAAAATAATCTATCTTTACACAAAATGTTGCAGCAATCGGGAACAAGTTTTTTTCCCATAAATGATGTTGGGCCAGTTAGATATTTATATAGAAGTAATATTGACCTGTACCTCATCCTAAAATCTTACAAATTCCAAGTGGATTGTAGACATAAATAAGAAAGATAACAGCAATACATATTATAGAGGAATACAGAAGAATACCTTCATTACTTTGGGGTAGGTTAAGATTTTAAAAATAGAGCACAATAAGACTCTCACAAAAGAAAAAATTTGAAAAACTGGACTTTATTAAAATTTAGGACCTCTGTTCATGAAAAGACACTAACCAAGGAAAAGGATTAAATATTTACAACTCATATGACAAAGTTTATATTTAGAATATATGGTGAATGCCTACAACTTAGTGAGAAAAAGGCAACACAACCCAATAAAAATACTGGACAAACACTTCACAGGAGAATATTCAAATAGCCACTAAAATACTCAACTTCAATAGTAATCAAATAAATAGCAACTAAAATTATAGTAAAATATCACTCCCAACTGCCTAGGATGGCTAAAAATATAAAGACAGACAATACCAACTGTTCAGAAGGATGAGGAACAACTGGAATTCTCATACACTACTTATTGGAGTTGTTACAACTACACTAATAACTCTTTGGCAGTACCAACTAAAGCTGAACTTATGTATACACCATGTCCCAGGGATTCTAACATACTATTTGATTTACTTGTCTGATATGCTTACCTTGTTAATGTTTGTTTCCTCCAACAGAATGTAAACACCATAAGGATAGAGATTTTTATCTAAGTGCCTAGAACATAGCCTGGCTTATTGTAAATGCTTAAATAAATGACTTTCAATTCCTTTAGTAATATTGTAGGGAGCTTTCTGAATGGGAAGCTTTTTATTTGGTACATGTTGTCTTTCATATTTATGATTTTTCTTTTGTCATTTGTCAGAAAAGAGAGGTTAGTTCTAGCTAAAGACAATATAATGAAGTCGTAATAGTATAAAATGAATTACTATAACAGTATATTATAATCCTGATTTAAATAACTTTATTTTCTCAAAATAAAATTGTTCAAACAGCAGTTTTCATCTCTCAAGTCTTTTAAAATCACTCTGGGTCATAATTTTATTTTTGTGGCATCTCAGTAATGTACAGGGGCGGTGAAATTTGCTTATTATTTAATATGACTGTGATTTATGTAATTGGTTCTCGAGAAATTTAATACTTGAGTAAGGTTAAATTTTTATAAGTATGGTACTGAACAGATTTATCTAGCTAGCTAGCTATTTATTTATATTTGGAGCCTCAGAGAAAACAATGCTAAAACTGTAGAAGGAGAGATTTATATCAGACATAAAAAGCCCTAAAGCAATTAAATCCTAAAATAGACTTTTGTTATGGGTATGAAAGTTTCCTTGAGGGTGTTTTTAAAAAAGAAAACAGCAAACACCAAATATTTTTAGAATAGCAGCAATATAGAAGGCTTGAAATTTAAATTTTAATATTTTTTTCTAGATTAGAGTTAGAAAATATGAATTTTAGAGTTTCTTTGGTTTAGCATTTTATTTTATATGACACAGTACTTTATGTAAGTATGACATATATGACACAGTAAGTTGAGTAAAAAATAATTTATCTGAACAGTTTTTATATGCTGATACAAATGTTTAATACTTTTTCAGGTTTTGGAATTATCTTAAATGCAAGTGTGTTCAGTATTACCTTAATTATTATTTTAATTTTTATGTGTAAGTGTAAATATTTGAAGATGTGATTACATGCAATAATTTGCTAGTCCTAACTTTAGCAAAATGTTTGCCAGCCATGTGAAGTAAACATAATCAGTAAACAAATATACTCATTATTGAGAGACATTATGATACAGGCTATTTATTTCTTTTTAAAACTTAATTTCTTCATCTAGAATATACGGAAAATGGCAATAACTATCTTATATTATAGTTATGATGATTAAATAAGATAATACTAGTATAATATTTAGTGTTAGGTCTGATACATGATAAGCATACAATAAATGTTAGCTATTATTATGGTTGTAATTATTTATAGTTGTTATTTTAAATATTTAATGACCATAGCAACACCTTTCTGTGAATATAACTGGTCCTATTTTGCAAAGGAAAATTCATAAAAGAATGTAATTATCACATTTCAATAGACTTTTACTGATCATTCTAAACCCACTGAGAATACAAGTATAAAAAAATGTGGTTTGTCTCACCCCAGGGGGAAAATACCAATTTTGTTCTAATATGTAGTGATTTTAAAATATTTGCCTAAAAGTTGTTGTCAAGGTATTAGACTGAAGTACCTAGAAATTAAATTGAGGCCACACAATAGAAAAAATATTCATTGTCTAGGAATTTAGATAATATGTTTTTTTTAAGGTCAAACTTTCAAAGCAAACAAAAATGTTAAGGACACTGTGAATATAAGCATAAACTTTAAAAGGTTTTATACATAACAAATGTACCTCTATTTATGGCAAAAATGACCACATAATGTTTAACAAACAAAACAACCTAAGCAATATAGTATTATTGGCAAATACAAAATTTAATTCGCTCATGAATTTCTTTCACAGTAGCTACAGGATATTTAACTATTTGAGCCCCAAAACAAGCAAGCATAATAAAGTCATTTGAAAATTGCTTTTGATTCACTTGTTTTAAAAGCAAAAGCTCCCTTCACTCTTACTTTCACTAATTTGCGTTAGTTTAAGTTGGAGAGAAAGTAGTTACAATGATTCAGTATGATCTGATGTATAACAGGCCTCCTACTTTCCAGGGGGAATAAGATATGAGCCTGTCATAAATAAAACTGATGGACATAGCTGCAGCTCCTTAGCAATTAGTGGGGATGGGAACAGGGAGGGGAATTATTTGCACAGAAATCAATTTTATTTTTCAAACCTGTATTTATGATTTTGAAAGGAGCCAAGAAGAGAAAAAAATTTAAATAGTTATTAGGGGTTTTATGGAAACTGAATAAATGAATGCTTCCAATGGGAAGCCAAATGTAAGTATAAGAAAAGACAATTTAGTACAGGGAGGAAACTTCCAGATCATGAAATAACATATTTAAAAATGAAGACATCAGTTCTTGAAAAACAATGGCAAAACCAATCAAAAATGATTCCCCATTGTATGCCTCTTCAGGGTTTTAGGGCACTCTTCTCTATTCGCTTTTTGAGTCTTTAGCTTGACATTTAACATCATAGTGGGTATAGAAGAAATGCTTTACTTCTTATAAATATTCTATGTTCTACTTTTTTCACTGAACAAAGGTTTAAAATCTTAAATATTCAGGCAGCTCCTTCTCTTTGTAAATTAAGTTCTAATAATGTATAACCTTGTTTTGCTTGATTTACTTACATATTTATTCAGTTATCTGTTATGTGACAGTCAGTATATTAAGGTGCTGTGAAAAAATGGAGTAATGACATACAGTTACTGTCCTGAGAGACATTCACAACCAAGGAGAAAGAATGGCTATAAAGATTAATTACATACAAATAAATATCTAAATATACATACACAGAAATACATGAATATATGTATACTCAAGATAAAGATGAATGGAAAAAAGAAAATATCGAATGACAAAACAAAGTTATTAAGGAATAAAACTTTAAACAGTGTCCTCCAACACATAGAAAGAAACTGAAAGAAACAGCCAGAATTCTGGGGACTTCTGACAGACTGTGGGAATAAGAGGAGATCTTATTTCTAAGTTGGAGCAGTAAAAGGTGTAAGGGATAAGAGGGTGGTCAGTACTGGGCAGAAAACTATTTGGAAGATGCATATGACTCAGTAGCAAATGAAAGAAGAAAAGAATCTTCTGATAAATAGAATAGCATGAAAAGAACATGATTTCAAAAATCTAACATACAATTCTTTGCATTTTAAAAACTTCAAAAAAATGCACGAAAACACTAATAGAGGAGGAATTGAACATTTTAAAAAGTTGCATGGTTTTAAAAATAATCCTTTTTTTTTTTCAAAGTAAATACCTGTAGACTGGAACAAAGCTTTCCCCAGCATTTGCAGGGCCTGGGGTAAAAGTACAAACGGAGGTCTGCGTACCATATGGAGAAATGTCCCCTAACCCTTACCTGGAAAGCCAGGTTCAAACTTAGAATGGTCCAATTACTAGAAAGGGTGTAATACCTGAAGAACTGCCCGTGGCCCCTGGATAGCAGATTATTCCCTTCTTTCTCTGCCCCTAATTCCATTGATCTGTAAGGTGAAAGGCTGAGTACAAATGTGAACATCCTATCCCACACATCTAAGCTCTCTCTCTCTATGCTCACAAAGAGGCATCCAGTGGTATGATCCACCTTTGGGAGGACCGTCTAGGGAAGAGGCTCATGTGAGCTCAGGCAGTTTGAACAAAGAATTCTGAGGTCTTGAGTGCCCACGCCATGGTCTAGATATTGGAGTGTGGTTCTGGTTAGACATGACTCCTAGGTCCCTCAGTTTTCTCACCCTGTGGGAGGGGCAAGGCTGAGGAAGGCCAGAGTGAGGACCTTTAAAGCAGTGCTACTCAAAGTATCGTCTTCCAGCTGACTCCATGAACTAGTTATTACTGTCTCTGATGAGATACGGAGCTTCACCAGAATGTAAATAAAGTACCGTGGTTAAGAACCTGTTTAATTCACCCCTGTAATCCTAGCACTCTGGGAGGCCGAGGCGGGTGAATCGCTTGAGGTCAGGAGTTCGAGACCAGCCTGAGGAAGAGAGAGACCCCCTCTCTACCAAAATTAGAAAGAAATTAGCCGGACAACTAAAAACATATATATAAAAATTAGCCAGGCATGGTGGCGCATGCCTGTAGTCCCAGCTACTCAGGAGGCTAAGGCAGAAGGATCACTTTAGCCCAGGAGTTTGAGGTTACTGTGAGCTATGATGATGCCACGGCACTCTACCCTGGACAACAGAGTGAGACTCTGTCTCACTGTTTATTTTAGCAGACATTTTTCTTTTTCCCTTAGGATGACTTGCTGAAAAAAGCAATATAAGTCCATCTTCTGATGTAAACTCTTTATCTTGTCATAGACCCATTCAATGAAGTGGTAATGCTCTAAAGCATGAAGCTAAAATTGGGGCCACTCTTGACCAAGTTTAGAGGTTAGAGTTACAAGAGACTGATAAAAGAAAACAAACTGATTTATTTTATACACAACATATTCCCAAGAGTCTCTCCACTGTTTAAGACAGTGCTGCCAGAGGCGAAGAAAAGTCACTACTAGTCCACATCATATTCTTCCTACTAACAGCATGAATTTAATTGGATTTAAAATACAAAATAGAAGACTCTGATTACTAAATAATTGTTTTAATCCATAAAGTAAGATATTATTTTTTCAATGAGTTCTAACCTTATATTGTTTTTTTCCCAAGACTAGTGCTACTGGTCATAAATAAACACAGTAGTTATATGAAAAGGATTTTGGCAATCTAACTGTAAAAACAAAGATGTAAGAAAAATTAAAGTTTTCAATTCATTCTCAATAACTTGCAGCAGAATGGAAAAAAAAAGATGAGTTACAAGGATACCACAGACACTGCATGAACTCTGCAACTGGAAGTTTTTATTTCAGTACCATAGAAAAAATCAGGTTGGAGTTATAATAGATGTTCTAAGCTCCTCTACTTTAAAGAGATCAGAAATATTAACAGTAAAATTAGTAAAGTTGGTTAATTAGGAGTTACAGTGTAATAACTAAGGAGTTTTTCCCTTAGGAATCACCCTACAGGAAGATGTTTAATAGTTTTCTCTTTGTTTTAACAGATTTAACTACCTCACAGAGAGGATGGTTATCAAAAAAAAAAAAAAAAACAAAACTTTAACTTCAAAAATATTTCCTTTAACAAATAATCAGCAATGATAATTATTTAATGTCTGAAACTACCATGTAATTTGATTAGAAATTGAATTGAACTCTTACATTTTATTCTGCACAACTTTTAGAACACAGTTTTTGTAGCAGAAGTATTATTGAAATGTTAGGTTAATACAGTATTATTAGAAAAGAGAAATCCATTAGCAGAATGGATGTAAAAAGATAATCTCAAAATAAGTTAATTTGTGCTCAACAGATGTAGGATAGAATTTCATACTTACATGTGCTCAAGAGTACAGATTCAGGAAAGAGCAACCGGGATCTCTTTAAATCCAATTTCCAGCTCCCGGCTCTAAAGCTCATTTGGCTCCAGGGATGATCCAGATGTTCAGGTTCATTTTAGGTTAAAACCGAATGAAATCTAATAATGGAATTCAAGCATGCCCCAACTACAAGAGGTCATGGAGAATGGCTTGTTGATCACTTTCTTTTTACAGATATAGAAACTGAGTTCTGGAGAGGGTAAACAATTTTTCAAGACCTAAAGAAACACAAAATCATGATTTTCTTTCTGAAATCAAAAGCACCCTCTACTACCGCCTAAAACTGACTTTACCAATTACCTTCCTTAGCCACTCAAGCTTGCTAACAATAACTTGTGATTGAACAAGAAGCTCGTTCTGCCTAGTGTGGCTCATCCAGCCAACTTTTGATACATAGCTACATCATTTATCTATTCATTGAGCCTAATATATGCTGAGTAATTTTTATATGCAAAACACAGCTGGGAGTGATGAATCACAGAGAGACAATTCAAACATGTTGAGTACCCTTACTATAATCAAAAGCTCACCATGCAGTATGGTTGGTAACAAATAGACACAGATATCAAATGCGATATTTATTTTAATACAAAATTTGCTACATTCCTTGAGGGATCAGTTTGCAGGTAATTAGAGGAAGTAAAGAGCACATCCCGAGGGGAGTGAGGATTAAGCAAAACTTCAAAAACAAAAGTGTGACTGGATTCAAAAGGTTTTCCTGAGAAGGAATGGAAATGGTGGCAAGTCACGAGGGAAGCTGGCAGCTGAAGGATGTAGCAGAAGTGATCATAGGATGCAGATACCACAGCATGGCTCAGAAGGGACACTGATAAAGAACCCAACCAAGAGAAGGAAAAGGAAAGTAACCAGTTCACCACAGCTACAACCCAAGAGTGTCTGAGATGAAATAGTGTAAGAGTAAAGAACTTCTTGCTCCAAACAGTATTTGTTAGGAAATGCCTGGCACGCTCCTTTCTAACTGCTATACTCTATTCTAGATATGTATTACTGAAGTGGAGACGAAGCATTCAGTGATTATCACAAAGGCCAATTCTTCTATTTTCTATCTGACAAAGGTCACACTGTACCACACCTATCAAATCCATCCAGTAATGAATATAAGCAGGTCCCACCTGGGTCTCGTTTTATTGAGATTTGGTGTTTTGATGAGGTTATGAAAGAATTTCATTATAATATGATTTTGAAGAATAGGCCCTAAAAATAGCAATAGTCTATTGCCTGATCTTATGTGTTTATATTAATTATAGAAAAATTTTGAAAATATACAGAAAAAAATAAAAATAATAATCACCCATAATTCACCAATAGGGACCCAAGTAATCATTGCTAAAATTTAGGGTATTATATGTAAGTATACACACACACACATTCATATATAAAATAAATATGTATAGGAAGTAGCTAAATAGTCACTTTTAGAAAATGACACTATTTAATTCTGTGCCTTGGAAAACCAAGAAAATAAACCTCGTTAGTAACTGAAGACATACATTAAAAAATCAGAAACTATTTTTATTTAGCAAAGTAGAAATGACTAATGATTGATGATAATATCCAACGTTGGCAAAGGTTTAAAGGTATGGCAAACATCGTTGGTAGAAGTGTAATTGTCTTAACACTTTGTAGAGCAATCTGGCTATATATGTCTAGACTCTATCTGAGCTGAATACAACTGAAGAAGAATCTGTCATCAGGTGAAGAGATAAGCTGTCCTCAATGAGTATACCCAAATTTCTGACCCACATAGAGTACATTTGATTGTTATTTTTAAGCCAATGTTTTTCTCACCTTTATTGAGGTATAGTTGGCAAATAAAATTTGTATATTTAAGGCATACAACATGTTGCTTTGACATGCATATACATTATGAAATGATTACCACAATGTAGGTAATTAACTTATCCATCCCTTCACGTACTTATCTCTGTTTTGTGTATGTTGGTGAAAATACTTAAGATCTACTTTCTTAGCAAATTTCAAGTATACAATATATTATCATTAACTATAGTCGCCATAATGTACATCAGGTCTCCAGAACTTATTCATCTTATAACTGAAAGTTTGTACCCTTTGACCAGTATCTCCCATTACCCCCACCCCCAACCCCTGATAATCATTCTTCTACTCTCTGAATTTGACTTCTTAAGATTTCACACAGAAATGAGATCATGATGTATTTGGATTTCTGTGCCTGGCTTATCTTGCTTAGAACAATGTCATCCAGGTTCATCCATGTAGTCACAGACGGCAGAATTTTCTTCCTTTTAAAGGCTGAATAATATTCCATCATGTATATAAGCCATAAAGTTTTGAGTTGTTAATTGTGCAGCATAATTAACTGAAACAAGAGTACCTAGTGAGCAGTAAGAAATATAATTAGCATTCAGTAAACTAGTATTAACTAGATAACTAGCACCTAGAAACATAATTCAGTACTGCAATTGCTCAACTAGGCACTCTTTCAAAGGCAGATTCTCTTGACATGGAAATAAATTGCCATTTTTCTATACATGTTATTTTTATATATGCTATATTTTATAATAAAATTTTACCTATAATCTCATGTTTTATGTGTCATTTCTTATAAATTTTGTTTATATAGTATTGGATTTATTAATAACATAATCAAATGTGTTCCATGGCATGTCATGTTCTATTCTTTGCACAGGAAGTAAGGTAGATCTTTTAAGAAACTAAAGCAGAGTTTGAGTCTAATTGTGATTTATGGCAGGCTGGCCATACACTTATTATGAGAAAACTGTTTGGATTGGAGAAAAGGATCCTAGAGTTGTAGTCATGGTTTTCCTAATAATTTGAGATTGTGGGAAAGTTGCTTGGGAAAGCCACTTACCCCTCTGAGTCTCTGATTTCTTATCTCTAAACAGAGGAGGAGAGACCTGTTGATATTTAAGTTCTCATCTAATCAAGTATTCTGAGTCTGGATATAGTTCAAGTACAAAGGTACACATTTTAAATTGAACATTTATTGTGGTTTATCTCTTAAACATGTTCTATAACACAATGAAGAATATAATTTTTAAATTTCTAATAGTTAATTTGTGTGATTACATATCATAGCAACTACAGAGATTTTCATGATTGAATTAGGTAATTAAGATTAATTCTTTTTGCCTAGAAATTAGTTCTAAAATCTAGAAATGAGCCATGGTTGTATGAAGAAATCTACTTTATAGGACATCAAGGTTCTGCCTTATTTTAATAGGAGTCTGGAAATGCAACCTAGATAATTTTTTTTAAATTAAAGCAAGTACTTAAAAAAAGATGAAACTCAAACTGGGCATATACAGGAAAGAGTGATTAGGATGGTGAAGTACTTAAAACAATGGTGTCAGGTGAAAATGTAATATTTACTCTAAAAAAGAGATTGGGGGTGAGAGTGGGTATAGCTAAGAGGATGCCTTATTCTTTGTGGCCCTTGGGGAAAGAACAAGAATGAGTGAGTAGAATTAGAGAGAGACAAATTTTGACTCTATTATCTGGAAGAATATATTAAGAATTTCCTTCAACAGGAGTCATTCAAGCAGAAATTAGGTAATCATTTGAGAGAAATTCTTCCAAGTAAAGTTAAGAACTAGTTTCATTTTCTAATTATTTAAGATTCTAGGTGACCAGTTTATATACATAAAGATAATTCTAATTTTAAAAAGAAGTTCGGGCACAGGTTGCTTTTCCTGGGTATGGGAAAGTGAGAAGGGCAAAGGCTCAAGGCTGCACTTTGGGGATGATTAACATTGCAAATCTCTTCAGGAACAGTAGAACCAACTCCCAGGCAAATAGTCCCATTACAGGTTTGAAGCATTCCCAAGGTTAGCCAACCTTCAAAGACAAACACACATTTCTCTAAATGCTCCTACACCAAAATTACATCAATGTGTTCTTTAATTCTTGTATTTTAAAACCCATGATTTTCTTGTGGTGAGAGCCCAAGAGCCATTGGAGGCCTCGAGGATGAGGACTTGCCAACCCCAATTGTGGCCCAGGCACATGTGCCAACTGGATGGTCACACTTAACTTTGGGTTTTTTATTTTCCTTCTTCTTGCAGCTTTAAGTAAAGGACCTTTTCTTGGCTCTCTTGGGTTCACAAATACTGGACTATGGGCTGAAGTCATCTTCAGAACTAGGGTTTCCCTAAGGGAAAGTAAGATTTGTTTTCCCTTCTGAAGGATTTGACCAAAACCATTTTCTACCTCAGAGCCTCTCTTAAAAATGTGGAGGACACTTTCTGGTCCTTCACAGTTCTAAAAAGAAATAGAAGCTTTTCTTTATATCTTTCATAGCTTGAATGTGTGTCCATGTTAATGCTACAGACTTTTACCACATCCATGTGCTTCCATATTACAGTTTAAACTGCTGATGCACTGAAATATAAGCTACAATTACACACAAGAAATGACCAATGTTAAAGCTTTATTAATTTCAGCTTTACAGAATGGAATTTTGGATCTATTGATTTTCCTATATTCCCTGTCAAACAATGGTGAAGACAAGAGCTTAAGAATTTAGCTTTGTAGAATTTTCCCCATTTGATGTAGAATCATAGAATCTAAGACAGGAAAGACAAACTTTTGAAGTCATATAGTACAAACTCCTCATTTTGTAATTGAGGAGATATTTTCCCTAAGGTGATGAGTGATTGAGCCTAGAAGGCAAATATATTCCTTGCCTAGGGCGCATCCAGCCATACTCATGCCGCCAACTACCTCACTCCTTACTCATTATACATGTGCTCAGCCTCTACTGAGCTCATAAGGCTCTAAGTATCTGGCTACTATAGTAAGGAAATGTTATTTGGTTGAATATTTGGTTAAATTATTTAGTTATTTAGTTGAATACTCAAATATAAGCTTATTTACTTTCTCAATTCCAAATAAGAAAAATTTCAAGAAAATAAAACTGTGGCATATCCATAACTTGCAAGAAAGGAAGACTATTGTTTATTAGCACATGTAAATAAAAAAACACAAAAAACTTTTGTTATTGTCAGTAAGGTAGTGTGCTAACTGTGAATATAAGACATAAAGTTCATTTTTATGTGGATTTTAGAAATCAGTTTTGCATGTAAACACATAAACCATGATTATAAGTTTCTTATTTTTTTCTGAACTTTTTTATATAATATAAATATATTTCTGGCACTCAAATTTTAATTTAACATTTCAGCTTTCTTTCAATGGATAGAGATATAGACAATTGTTTTTATCTACTTTTATGGCAAAAGTGTTGGTGGGGATTTTCAACTGTTTACCTCAGGATGCCAATATGTAAGTTTAAAAAATTTGTATTTCTTATCATTGGTGGACCAATTCATTTCAACACACATTTATTTAGTGCTACTTTATAGTATGCTACCTATGTCTAGAGGCTAGCTAAAGTTATAAAGAAGAAAAATGATATAGTAATGCATATGGCAGAACAATATGATCATATGTATGTAGACTGGGAAATGCAGGAGGAGTTCAGGGATTTGAGTGGTGCCTTGTGCCTGGACTCTGCGTACAGTGTCAGAGCAAGGCAATATGGTGAATATAAATCTGGAAAAGAAATTGAAGAGCTTAGATTTTTTTCTGCCCTATGAATATTACTGCCTATTTTCAGTCATTTCTTATAAGTGAGATTACAAATAATATTAATACATTAAAGGAGTGTTAAGGGGAAATTAGCTGTGCAGGTTGATAGCCTGGGTTAAACCTTAGCTCCTCCGCCTCCTATGTAACTTTGGATAAATACTTTACCTCTCCATGCTTCAAGTTAGGTATTTAACAATTGGAGATAATAGTATTATTAGACTTAATTGAGTTCTTATGAGGAATAAAGGAATTAATGAGTATATATATAAAGTATTCATATTAACGCTGGTCCAAAGGTAGTGAGTTATTATCTCACTTGATTGTTCGCAGTCAGTTACAGATTGAAGTCCTTGTTCTACTATTTTCCCCTCTTCTTACCACTGCACTTGACTAGTCTTAAAGAAAAGAAAATAAAGTATTCATATTAAGTGCTCAATATATTTTGTTTATTATTATCATGGCTATTATTATTAGTGTCATACCTACAAGTATTTCTTATTTTAAAAATCCATAATTCATATTTTGTTTCAGTGAACTTTTATTTCAGAAAACATAGTTCTTATATGAAATATCTGTTTGATTTTAATAGTATCCTCTATTGAGGATTATATATTCTTTTAAATGAATTTGGAACTGTGGAGATAAGGTTGTTTTATGAAAAAGAGGATAGGAACTAAGTTGATTATGTCAGAATCTTAGCTCTACTAAATATTAAGAATTTGACAATGTGAAAATAATTTAAATTCTCAGAGAATAAGTTTCTCAGTTATAAATGGGGATGAGGATAATAACTCTTGTCCTGTCTCACCGTTGTAGTTTTATAAAGGTGACTGTCACCAAATGGAACTGAACAAGTAAGTAAGCATCAGACCAGGAAGGGTCTTACAGATTGTGTTAAGGATTTTAGCTTTCATCCCACAGATAATAAGAAATTATGTAAATATTTTTAATGAAAAAGAAATGATCAATTAGTTTTTAAAATTTCATGCTTACAACAATGTGGAGAATGTAATGGAGGAAAGTAAGAGTAGATGAAGGAAGCTGCATAGGAGTCTATTGAAGGTGAGAAATAGCAATGAACTAGTTTAAGGTTTGGGCACTGGAAATGGAGGAGATATATGGCTTGAGATCTATCTTGGAAGGTAACATTAACTGGCCCACTTAATGGATTGAGTTTGGGAGGAAAGGGATGGGAGGAGTCAAAGGTGACTTGAACAAATGGGGAGAAAGTGGTGTCATTGATTCAAAAAGCAGCACTGAGTAGCACTTAATGAAGAACAAGTACTGTTGGAGGGGGTATGGAGAGGCTAACAAGTTCATCTTGAGTATTTATTGAGTTTGAGATGCTTGTGAAACATCCAAGTATATATGTGAAGTATACAGTTGGAGAAATGGCCTGGAGGTCTGGGTTGGTGGGATAGATTTGAGATTCATAAGAATATAGGTGTTCAAAAGATTATTATAAATCAATGATAAATCAAAAGAAGAAAATTAAAATAGCATATAATCCCACCATAGAAATAAATACTGTTACTGTTTGACATATTTCTCTCAGGTCTTTCCCCAGGAGTTTATGCATACCTGTATAATTATAATAGAAACGGGCTCTTGTTCATTGTGTTTTATAATATTTTTTCATTGAATTATGCATTATTAACATTTTTCATGACAGTAAACATGTATCTGCAAAACTTATGTGTCTAGCTTCAAATACAATAAAACCTCCAAGGGATGTGTTCTAGTCTATAATCCCAAGTTGAAAAAGAGAAGCTTTCAAAGCACTACTAGATGTGTGATTTGGGGTATGTCCCTTCTCTCTAAGCCATAGTGTTGAAAGCATTGGGTTAGTGGATCTGTAAATTTCTTATAGTTCTATAATTTCTGTTCTGTTCTATTTTACTCTCTTCTATTTTAAAACACTAACGGGTGACATCCTAGTAACTTTAGTATGTGGTAAATGTATTCATATGATTATACTTAGAAGGAAACTGGGACAGAGAACGTTAAGTGGCTAAAACTGATTTCTTGGAATAGTGAGAGGCTGGGCTGGGAACAGAACCCCAAATGCCTCACTCCAGTGTACTGAGTTCTCAGCTACTCAGCAGAACCATGCTGGTCACCCCACCCTGCCACTCTGAAATACTGACTTACCCAATTTGAACCTCTGAGGTTTTTGAGGTTTCAACATCACTAACTTTTATGGGCAGAAGCCTGCTTTCCAATCCCAGTGTGGCTTCCTTCTGGACATCCCTCCTTTCCAGGCCAGGATTCCAGCTCAGCATTTGCAATAAACCCCTGCACTCTCTATCCAACAGTCATATCTTGCTCTGTTGTCAAATCCCGTTTTAATCTTTAGTGACTACTTTGTTGGATCACTCTACTGAAGCTGATTCCAATACTATATTCATTTTGACTTTTCTTTTGCAGACAGTTTTTGTCACAGTGTAATTTGTTTGGGGGCAGATTGGAGTCTGTGATTATAGACTAACATTACATTAGTCAGTGTAAACCTTGGCATTTACAGTTGTTTCTCTTTTGTGGTAAATTTTTAAAGTTAAGTTTTATTAAATTTTCATGAATATACAATATTCATGTGTAGTCAACAGGAAGAAAGGAGCAAATGTTCCATGGAATTCATGATCAATATATGAACTAAAATTAGGAAATTTAGTGTTGATTTTCCTGATTAGCAGTTTATATTGATGTTAAGAATGGAAAGATATCAGGTCTCTGCAATGAATAAATCTAATTGGGAGGAATTTTTTTTACACATTAGTTCTGCTCTTAATGCTAAACGGTCCTTATTTCATAAAGTACATCAAGGTAACTATTTTTAATCTCCCTAGATCTGCAGTCCCCAATTCCTGGGCTGTGGACTGGTACCAGTCTGTGGCCTATTAGGAACGGGGCTTCACAGCAGGAGGTGAGTGACAGGTGAGCAAGCGAAGCTTCATCTGTATTTCCAGCCACTCACCATCACTGGCATCACCACCTGAGCTCCGCCTCCTGTCAGACCAGCCATGGCATTAGATTCTCATAGGACCTACTGCAAATTGCACATGCGAGAAATCTAGGTTGCACATTCCTTGTAAGAATCTAAGGCCTGGTGATCTGAGGTGGAGCTGAGGTGGTGATGTTAGTACTGGGGAGCAGCTGCAAATGCAGATTACTGTTAGCAGAGAGGTTTGACTGTGCAATAAATGTAATGCGCTTGAATCATCCTGAAACCATCCCTTCCTTCTCGGTCTGTGTACAAATTGTCTTCCACAATTTTGTACAGAATTGTTAACAAATTTTTTAAGTTTTGCTTAGAAGTTGGGCAATCAACATGCCTTGAATAAGCAATTTCCCTTACAATGTTTGATGATAGATATTTACAGAGTCTTTTAGGAATGGTAAACATTTTCCTTTAAAAATTACGAAGCAAAAATGTAATAAACCAATATTTACTTTTCCGAAGAAATTTTTACTGATTTTTTTTTTAATTAATGACAAAGTTCTTCAAATACTGTAACTTTTTAGCTGACCCCCAATCTAACACTCAAATCTAAACTTTTTAGATATCTTTATTTGGAGTCCTATAGTCACTTCAGACTAGATATATATGAACCAAAATTTGACTTCCTTCTCTCAAAAAAACTGTTACTTCTTAGTTTCCAATCGTGGTCATTGACATTTCCTTTATTTTATATAAGTGTAAAATTTTATACTGTTTTTACTTTCTCTGTCTTTTAACAATCGCATTCAATAAATATGTTGATACCTCCCCTCTCCCCCACCCACCCCACAATTTTGCATAAGACTCGATAATCATACATAAAACTCTTAAGGTATTTAACATATCATAACTTTAAATAAGATATAGAGTCACCCCAATATCTTCTTAGAGAGAGAGAGAAAGAGAGAGTTTTTTTTTCCGAATTTTATACTACCTACTTAAAAATGTGATATCCTCAGGCCAGTATCTGGTAATTTTCAAATAGTGGGGTTTTTATAACATTTATAAAATAGTGAGGCATTTTATTATTAATATTTTCAGGACTTTTGACCTACTTATTATCATATTGAAATATGTATGTCATACTTTATTCTGCATCATAGCAGCCTTTTAGTAAAACTCTTTTAAACATAACACTCCATCAAAAAGGATACAGGGAGGACGACATTAACTTAGCTCAAATATACCAAAATAATTTCAGAAGAAGAAATACTATGCTCAGCTTTAAAAAGAAATTTCCATATTGTGTATGTGTGTGTTTTAACATCCAACACAAGAAATATGCAAAATACTTAGAAGCAGTGCTTCAATGAAAGTCAATAGGAACTGATTAAATAGATTGATATTACTTCAGGAAGAGTTAAAAATTATACCACATCATTATGAGACTTCTATAACTTTAATTCCCAAATGAGATATGGATAGAGTGAGAAAGAAAAAATAATAAGCTAATTTTACTTATGAACGTATATTCAGAAACAAAAACAAAACAATAAAAGCAATATAAAAATAAAGCAATATATTTTAAAATACATGAGCAAATTGCATTTATCCTAGTAATGTACATTGGATTAAATATATTTTGTAATTAGTAAGTATGACACATCCAACTTTGTTCATCTTGCCCAAAATTGCTTTTGTTAACAACTATTTATAGAACATTTACATTGTATTAGGTACTATAAGTAATCTAGAGATGATTTAAAGTATACAGGAACACGTGCATAGGTTATATACAAATACTATGTTATTTTATATTAGGGACTTGAGCATCCATGGATTTTGGCATCTGCAGGAAGTCTTGGAACCAATCTCCCATGGCTACCAAGGAATGACTATATTTTCCTGTTAAATTGACCCTTTTATCATTGTATAATGTCCTTGTTTGTCTCTTGTGATAGTTTTTGACTTAAGTTCTTACATCTTGTCTGGTACAGGTATAGCCAGCCCAATCTCTATTTCTTACCATTTGCAAGGAATATCTATTCCTGTGCCTTTGCTTTCTGTTTATGTGTCTTTAAATGAGTATAAAGTGGGTTTCTCATAGATAGCATATAGTTAGATTTTTTATTAATGTTTTCAGCCACTCTATGTCTTTTGTTTGAGAGTGTCTTCCATTTGTATTTAAAGTAATTACTCATAGGTAAGGATTTACTATTGCCATTTTCTTGATTATTTTCTGTCTCTTTTGCAATTCTGTGTTTCTTCTTTTCTTGCTGTCTTCCTTTGTGATCTGATAACATTTTGTATTGGTATGTTTTGATTATATTTCTTTGTGTGTGTGTGTGTGTGTGTGTGCCCTCATGAAGTATTTTCTTTGTGGTTACCATGAGATTTACATAAAACATCTTATAGTTATAATAGACTGTTATGTGCCGATAACAACTTAATTGCGATCACATGCAAAAACTCTATAATTGTACTCCTCCCCCCAGCACACTTTATTTTACTACTGGAGCAATTTGCATCTTTCATACTCTTAATATTTTTGTCTTTTGACTTTTATTATACTGTGCTTAAAAGTGATTTATGCACCACTATTACAGTATTACATGATTCTATATTTGTCTATACATTTACCTTTACCAATGAAATTTATATTTTATATTCTTTTGTGTTGCTTTTTAACAATCTTTCATTTCAAGTTGGAGAATTTTCTTCTCATAAAGTAAGGATAATTGTGAGAAATTCCCTCAATTTTTCCTTGTCTGAGAAACTTTAACTCTTGATTTTTAAAGAACAATTTGACTAGGTATAGTTTTCTTGACAGATTTTTTTTCTTTCAACATTTAAGTATGTCATCCACTTTCCTGCCTAAAGGTTTTTGCTAGGAAAGCCACTTATAGTCTTATTAATGATCCCTTGTATGTGATGAGTCTTTTTCTCTCACTGGTTTCAAAATTCTCTGTCTTTGACTTTTGACATTTTAATTAAAATGTGTCTCAGAGTAAACTTTTTAGGCTCAACATATTTGAGGTCCTTGGCTTTATGAATCTGGATGTTTATTTCCCTCACCAGATTTGGAAAGTTTTTACCCACTATTTCTTTAAATAAACTTTTTTTGTCCCTTTCTGTTCCTTTCCTTCTTCTGCAATTACCATAACACGCATATTATTTTACTTGATAGTTTCTGATAAGTCCTATAGGCTTTCATCACTATAATTTAAATGTCCTGTCTGAGTTCACTGATTCCTCCTTCTGCTTGATCAGGTCTGCTATTAAAGCTGGCTATTCACATTTTCCATTTAGTCATTGTAATCTTCTGCTCCAGAATTACTGTTTGGTTTATTTTTATAGTTTCCCTCTCTTTTTTGAATTTTACATGTTATTCTTGTATAGTTTTCCTGATTTTTTTTTAGTTGTCTGTGTTCTCTTGTAGCTCGCTGACCTTGTTTAAAATGATTATTTTTAATTCTTTGTCAGGCAATTTGTAGCTCTCTATTTCTTTGGGGTCAGTCACTGAAGCATCATCTTGTTTTCTTTGGTGGTTTCATATTTCCCTGAATCTTTCAGATATCTGTAGTCATTGGGTCATGTTTAAGCATTTGAAGAAGTTGTCACTTCTTCCAGTCTTTATGGACTGACTTCAGGATGAAAATATATTTCACCAGCCTGACTAGAGATTCTGGGGATCTCTCAAACATTTTCTATGGATACACCTATTTTACTCCTCTCACTTCCTACTGGGGGAGGAATCTTAGGATGGTGAATCTTTCATTCATCCTGAATAGGCATTTTGGATGCTGAGAGAGGCCTGCTTCTTTTTTCCTGCTTCTTTCCTCTAGGGTAGCATCCTGGTATTTTGAAGTTTTGGGTATAAGCTTGACTTCTTTCTGTTTCTTCTGAAGGAGCTGTGGTTTCTGTGGAAAGAAGCAGGTGAAACAGGATAAGCAGGCTTCTTACTACTGTCCCTGGTTGTCTGGAACTTGACACTGGGATAAATAGGGCAGGTGGATAGTGGCCCAGAGTACAAGAACCTGAGACCTCCCTCCTCTCCCAGCTTCCATGAAAATTTCCTTGAAGGATTCAGATAGGGAGGAAAATGTAATAATGATTCCAGGAACTAAGCATAAAAAGTATGGAAATGACAAAATTCTGAGGGATTATCTTTAAATTACAGTGACACTACATAAATGCAATTGAGAACTGATGTGCCCTTTAGCTCCCAAACCAAAAGAGCACTGATACGGTTTTTGGGGAAACTCCACTCATATCCCCTAAATAATGTGAAACTTCTTTTATATGAAGCTGAGTTCAGTTCTTTAATTCTGGCCACTTACCTGCTCTCTGATTCTGGGAAAGTTACTTCACCTCTGTAAGCTCCTATTTCTTTATTAAAAATAGAGAGAATTTCATTACTTTCCTCAGAGTCTTGATAAAAGAATTAAACCAGATAATGCACGTATATGTAAACAATATCAGGCTATTTTAATGTAGGTTTTATTGCTATATAGGTATGGCAAAAGTCACAGAGACACAGTCCTTGAAAAGATAGTTTGTTATTCTCACAGATTCCGAGAGGAGGCGCGCCACACCATGGAGGTCCAAACTGGAAAGCACCGGCATTAGACAGAGGCAGATAGAGGGGAGAAAACTGTGTGTATGCAAATAAAGTGATATTCAAATATTAGCTAAAATAAATAATCGACGTGAAAGCAATAGATTAAAAAAAACAAAGTAGTATTTTCCACCTTAAACACATTTCTTGTGTTCTGGATAGACAATGGAATCTACAACGAATCTTTCTAGGAAGAAGGCATATCTTGAAGAAAAAAAAACCGGGTTTGTAACAGAGAGTGCAATGCGCACCATCCACGGGATGGGCACACTTGAAACTCGGACTCGGAGGGGATTGGGAAGGCAAGGGCAACATACATAACCTAAACATCTGTACCCCCATAATATGCTGAAATAAAAAAAAAAACGGGTTAGTAGGTTATTTACATATTGTTGGAAGAGCAGTTTATTTTATACACTGGGTTCATATAGGAAAACAGGACATGAGAATTTAGAAAAATATGGCAGAACCCTATGGGGAAGAAGACTTAAATGTTTTCTGAACAAGTATATGCAATCTACAATATAGAAATAGCATGGACTCCTTGGAAAGGAAATGGACCTGGTACTTGTAGGAATATCAATAACAATTGGACTTGACAATTAAGCTCATGCAACAAAGGAGAGGGGAAAGTTGAAATGATTTTAAGTTTTCAGGCACTCACAACAAAATCAACAAATCTCAGCTTGTACCTAAACTTAAGAAAAAAATCACTCTTCTTTATCTAATTATCAGGTATTATTGGGCTTGACGACCTCTCCTTTTAAAATGTAAATATTGATGACATTTTATACTTTTCCTTTACACAAAATTGTGAAGTTCTGAAAAGAAATCTATTTCTTCTAAGGGCTTCAAAAATTAATTTTTACTAGTAGGGGAATTTGGTTTGCAGTCTGTGACTATCCAGAACATTCAAAATTCTCTCTTTTATAGTAGGCTACACTTCATTGCTCTAGAAAATTAATGAGTTCGCATGTTCATGCATTCAGCCATGCATCCATTCAAGTGAATACAGGCATGGTTAGGGGTTACAAATATATAGGTAACAAGTACTTCTGTGTACTAACATAACCTATCCTGTGTGCTATACTTTGGATGTTTGTCCCCACCAAAACTTGTGTTGAAATTTGATCCCTAGTGTGGCAGTGTTGGGAGGTAGGGCTTAGTGGGAGGTGTTTGGGTCATGGGGACCGATCCCTCACTAATGGCTTGGTGCCTTTCTCTTGATGGTGAGTTCTCACTTCGGCAGGATGGATTGGTTCTCCTGGGAATAGATTGGTTCCCTCAAGAGTGGGTTGTTATAAACCCAGGGTGCCCCTCGGGTTTGGTTCCTCTTCACAGGGCTCACTTCCCCTTTGACCTTTCTCGCCATCGTTTAACGCAGCACAGAAGCCCTCACTAGAAGCCAAGCAGATACCAGTGCCGTGCTTCTCGTACAGCCTGAAGTACTATGAGCTAAATAAACACCTTTTCTTTATAAATTACCCAGCCTCAGGTGTTCCGTTATAACAACGTAAAACTGACTAGGACACTGAGTAATTGGTTTCAGGTAGTAACACTGCTGCTGATCTATTTCTCTCTCTCAAGTATTCCTGGGCACATAAAGTAAGCCCAAAACAACTTTAAAATTTTTCAAAAAAAGTTTTACTGCTTAGCATCTATCTCTTTTCTTTCCTGATATCAGCAACCTGGTTTTGCCTTGGAAAAGAACTGTTCCCCTCTGGACTGGAGTCTGGTGCAATTATCAGTGAAAGTGCCCCACTCTTATCCAGTCAGGATACAGGCATGCAACGTAGGCTAGCTAAATACTTTCCCTACAATTTTGACCATTAGCAGAGTGTTTAGGAGTCTGAAATGTTTGAAATTAAATTATTGAACTGTGGTATCTACAAAGATCGTTCATCAATTCCTGCCACAAAAATGACTGGAGAGCACTAGTTTTTTGCTTTTGAGTCTAGCATTTAAGTTTTCCCTTTAGTTCATCTATACATAAATCCCCCTTCTGCTTAGATAACCAGAGTCAGTTTCTATCCTATAATGAAAGAAGCATAATAAATACAATGTGGTGGCAACTTTTTCACCAAATTACTTTCATAGCAATTTATGTTGAGATATGTCATTTAATAAATGAAAAGTCACACTTTTAAAATTGGCCTTTCCATCAGCAAGTAATTTCTTTCGTTGTTTTTCTTTTGTTCAACCACAGAATTTAAATATCAAAATATTTTCTCCTCTCCAAGCTTCTCATTTGTGGATATATGCTTCAGTTTTTCTTGAACCCATCCCTACTGCTATTTTCCATTGTACACGTTCAATTTTATGCTTGGCTCCCAGGATTGTTCTGAAATTTACCAGATAGTAGACATCTTAGGAAAAGCAAAGAGAAAAATACTCAGTTCACATTTTCGTGCTATCATATTTCATGCTATCTTATTTCTTTTCTTAAAATTTTTATCAGATTTTTTCCAAATAATTTTTGAAAGAATATGCAAAAAATCCTGGAGTATCACCCATCCTGATCTGGGTACAGACACAAGAGAGGCTGTTTTTATTTTTTCCAAGATGACAAAAACAACATTAAACATGATGTCTATTTTTGCTCTTCGTCCAGTGTATATTCTTTTTTTTTTTTTTTAACCCTGACTCTCCCTCTGTCTTTCCCTATTTTGCTTTTAATAACTTTAATGTCCTTGCTACCAGTGAGACCTATACAGGCAGCAAATCAGGAAAGACTTCTCCAACTGTTGGACGATTTTGCAGTAATGTCACATGGGGCGCACCCGCAGAAGGGGCTCCCTTAATCACAGCATGCCCAGGATATTCACTTGCTGAATATCAGTTACCCAGGCTACGTCCAGTGTATATTCTTAATAAAACTATTTAAAATATATGGGATTCACTTTCTTCCCCTTTAAATTGGGGCTAATAATGACTTAGGCTTATCTATTTAAGTTTATTTAAGATACATATGTATGTATATATGGTCTAAATAGGTAAGATCCCAAGCCACAGTAGGCACAGCCTTCCAACCCATGGTAGATACTCTGCAAATGGTAGAAATGATGAGGATGTAACAGGGAGATTGCTGTAAGAAAAGGTAAATGAAGTCAGAGATAGGCAAGTGGACTTTTCCTTCAGGAACCAAGCATAAGAGCAAGATGGTTTTGGTACTAAAAATCAAGAAAGTTTTGCTGTACACTGCCCCCTTCAAGGAATGGAAATAAAAGAATTTTTAAGGGTTTGAGTGACAAAATGTAATTGATTAAATGAGGCTAGGGTCTATATGATAAACTAGAAAAGGGAAAGAAATTGAAAAGGAGAAGGACAATGGAGCCCTAGCAAGGAGAATAGGATGACTAGAAGAATTTTAGAAAATTTTCTGAGAGGGCCAGGAATCCCACATTGAATACTTCTGTAAACTTTATTCTCTCTTCCTACAATAGCAAACTTGGATAGGGTGGGGGCTTGGCAACAAAACTTAAAATAACTCACAATTCTGTGAAACACTTACTGTGAGTTTTCCATGACAGATTTCTTGAAATTCACCTGAGTGTCAACATAGATATGTTTCACAAAAAGACAGATCAGAGACTAAGCTCATTTGCAATGCATTCTTGCTTTTCCTTTGACTATTGAGAACTATCACTAAAGAAAATAAACCCGACATCAGTCCATACTTGTTCTTCAGCATGCACTTCATGAGACATGATCTCAGCCAGCCCAAGGTCTTTCTACTGAATCTTCTTTCCAATGGAAAAGGCAGTTAACTTAAACTGAAAACGTGAATAATCTATTTGTTTGAAAACACTGGGACCTCAAGTGTCCTACCTAAAGCTAAAGTGATTTTAAATGACAAGCCACGAGTTCTTTGAAATTAAAATAGGATACAAAATATTTGGACTAAATAATTTGGAGACTTTTTATGATGCAGTTGTATGAGTATCTGAATAATGATTGCTTAATTATCACAATTTTTTCAATGGCTGAGAAATACTTGTAGGAAAGTGCAAGTGAACAGTACTCATTTGGTAGCTGTATCACGTTAGTCAAGTGATTTAACCTCTTACAACTTTAATTGAATTACCTTTAAAATGAAAACAATAGTTTACATGGTTGAAAGTTTAATGTAAGAGTATCAGTCTAAATTCCTTTCCTATCTATACATTATGTTTAGATTTAGATACTACTATTTACATAATTCAGAAGAGGAAACCAGAGAATAGAAATATATATTATGGTATACAAATTGTTTGGGGTGGGAGCTAGTTGTAATAATGTGAAAAAGCTAAAAATGTCAGTTAGAAATTATTTTGCTCAATATTTTTGTCTCTTTGACAGTGTTAATTATGGACATTAACTTTCTTCAGGCCACATAGCTGATATCAGAGATCAGGGATTCAAACTTACAAGCCAGTAGTCTTTCCACTTCTGAATTAAGTCAAGTCCTTTGATTTCAAATTGATCTATTATTTGGTCATTTAAGATAGGGTCTTTGACCTGTAGCATCCATGGTAAGGGCTATTTTGTCCTCAATTATTTACATGACTTCTGAACCTGCTGCTTAAGTACCATCCTTGGCTTCTCTTAATTTTATCCTTGACATCCTTGAAAATAACTACACTGCCTAAAATTTATTTAGAAAGTATTTAAAGTTCATAAATCACTTTTACCCTTAGTATACAAAATTGCCTTCCTAATAGCACTATGAGAAAGGCAAGAAAGGTATTATCATTCTTGTTTCACTGGGGTTAAATGATTTCTCCCCATGTGACAGAGAGTCCAAGTCTCCTGTGTTTAATTCTACCATGTTTTCCAGTACCCCAAACTGCCACAGGGAACCTAGCAGTTTCCAAGACGGATCACTCGCTACCACCAACCTGACACACAGCTTATCTACCCTCACGAACTGGCACAGATTACAGAAATGGTGGCAGCCTGAAATATACAGTCCCTCTTCTAAGGAGTACAAATATAATTACATAATAAATTACATGTTCATTTAAAGTCTCATTAAAGTGTTTTGAAATAATTTTACCATTTCCGAACAATGACATTTGTAGCAGGGAAAGGAGAAAGAAAGAGATGATACGAAAAATAATCTGATTTCAGTTCTGAGTCAGACAAATACATCATAGAAGAATCAAACACTTCTCTTCTCTCCTTGGGGACTATCTATCATCAAATGAAGCTAATCAAACTTGACTAATGACTTCATTAGCAAAGTGCATGAGTGAAGAATGGCAAACATGTACAAAGAGATTTAAAGAAGACATAGACATGCTTCTTTATAACCACTAAATAGGTTGCTTAACTATGTAAAAGGTATTCAAGTTATTCCAAAACAATTCTAATATCATTTCTAAATGCATTAAAAGTCATGATAGATTTTACTGTATTTTTTAAATACTAAAAGTATATTTTTGACAAATGAGATAAAACTGGAAAACATATATTGTTTGGTAAAATGAATTGCATTTTTCTATTGATTTCCATTATGATTTCAGAAAGACTGTGTATGTATTTATTCTGGAACTAAAATTGGAGGAGCTTCTCTTTCGTATATTTAAACTTCTTTGCTTGTTCCTATATGTGGAAGATAGTTATCTCTACAGAAACACTGAAATGAAGTCAAAAGATAATTTGGTAAAGACAAAGAATACGACTCTGCACATGATCTGCCAGATCTTCCTGATTTTTAAGGTCAAAGTTATAATGGATCAGGTTTCTCTAAATCAGTAGCCTCCTAAATAATTTCTTGACAACAGAAGTTATGAGAAATATTAATAAGAAAAAACAAAGCAAATAGATTTATTTGAAGATGCTATTTATTATGGATACAAAGCTTCTTGAGGTTAGGGCATTCTGTTTTTTTCTCAATGTATTTTTGATATTTATTGTCTAAATTCGTAAATGTCATGATATTAGAGTGGTTCAGTAGATTTCTGACACTTGTTGGTGAGCAATCAACAAATTCTCATTAGAAGGATGAATGAATGAATAAATCATGGACAAACAAAATTCTTTGCATTTTTTTTTTTCTTTGAAGAGACAACTTAGGCAGGCGATGGTGGCTCATGCCTGTAATCATAGCACTTTGGGAGGCTGAGGCAGGAGGATCATTGCAGGTCAGAAGTTCAACACTAGTCTGAGCAACATAGTTATACCCCATTTCTACAAAAAATAGAAAAATTAGTCAGGCATGGTAGCATGCAACTGTAGTCCCAGCTACTCAGGAAGTTGAGGCAGGAAAATTGCTTGAACCCAAGAGTTTGAGGTATCAGTGAGCTATGATGATGCCGCTGCCCTCATTCATTGAAACTTTGTCTCCAAAAAAAGAAAAGAAAAGAAAAGAAATAACTTGTTACTTTGAGGGAAAAAATATTGTTATTTTTGCTTTTCCAAATAACTAAGAACACAAGTTACTTTATAAGTCTGGATGTCTGGATTTATTTTAGTGAATGAACTGTAAAAACACTTCAATTGTTGTGTTTCCTATATCACAAATTAGTAAAACTTGCAATGTATATGAAAAGTCTATTAGAAACCTTTCATAAGTGTCAAAGACCATATAGAAGAAAGGCCCCAAATGCATATAGAATTACATGGTTCATCTCTAGCATCCATGGCAACATGGAAAAACACAGTTGAAAACAGTACCAGATTTAGCAGTATCCTCAGATATGAATCAACTTCAGTTTCAAGATACGGCATTTTTTAAAAGAGCCTGGTTTATTTCAAATCTTTCTTTATTCAGAGGTGGATCTCTGAAAGCATATGCTGCCCCGTTAGCATTGCGGTTTATAATCCTTTAACTCCTTTAGACCCAGAGCAAGTTAAAACAAGCTCAAAGATCACATACTGAGGCCAGTGACTAAAATAAACAAATGTCAAAACAGGAAGGAACAGTATTTCAAAAGTTGGAGAACTATATTCATTTTCTTGAAGGAGGTGTGGACTGTGAATCATTGCATCTACCATATTGTTTCAGGTAAACTAGTAAATAATAATATCCTT
Source organism: Indri indri (assembly GCA_004363605.1). NCBI lineage: Eukaryota > Metazoa > Chordata > Mammalia > Primates > Indriidae > Indri > Indri indri. The sequence continues at coordinate 29,262 of RJWJ010016137.1, forward strand.
TTCCTGTAAGCTTGTTTAAAGACAAATGAAAAATATTATAACAACTCTACTTTCCTTGTCTTCTTTCTTTCATCTTAAATGTGTATGTCTTCCAATAGTCAATACCTGCATTATACCTACGCTTCTCTCTTCCTAAAGTGAGGAGTGAACCCATCTGAAAATTCCAACTATGTGCCGATCAATCTCAAATTTGTAATTCCATCTTTGAGTATTTTTCAAGTATCCAATGACACTCAATCTTTTTATATTAATACCAGTGGGAAATAAATAAGGAACAGCCCCTGACATTCAGAAGCTTACCTGGCACTCACAGCTAACTATGTAATTCTCCTATAAAACGTAAGTAATTTTACAAAATACTAATACCAGAGAAGGATACATTGAGACTAGGACAAAATGAGAAAAAGCAAGCTACTTCATCACTTTGTTTAAGCACAGACAAAAAAACAAGACTACTGTGATACCTCCCAAATACCAAACTCCCCTTTCTTGGCCAAAATAATAACTACTGCATCTTTACCAAGTAAAATTTTATCATTCTCCTCTCTCGATATATAACATTTATTAAGATGCACAGTCATAGAATTACCATTCTTTCTAAAACCTCCACTTCCTTCAACCTTCCCCCAAATCTTCCTCTAAGTCAACGTCTAAATCCTATAATAAGTCCTTTCTACCACCCTGTTACTGAGACATACCATCATCCACCCTCTTACTGAGACATACCATCATACACCCATGGTGTATATGCTTCCTCATTGCAGTGACTAATAAAACCAACTTGTTCAATATGTATATATGTTTCTAGTGGTTTTTGGCTGAAGAACATGGACAATAGATAGTTCACTTATACCCACTGATACAGAAAGCTTGACTGACAATATGAGACCTTAAGAAGCAGTACTATCATATGATGGAGGAACCACGGAAATTAGATTTTGAAAATCTGGCTGGAATTTATTAGTTGAGATAATTTTGGCAAATGACTAGTTTTCTCTAATTATTGGTTTCTTAATCTGTTTAAAGGTATAACATACAGTGATTAATAATGTGTGGTTCATTTAACAAAAATGGAGACAAAAACAGACATGGACCTGCCCTCACAAAGAGTAAAATCTAATGGAGGAGAAAAACATTACTGAAATAATCACTAAAAGCACATACAGAATTGTAATTGTGGTACATGAAGCAAAGGCCACAGAAGGACAAAAGCATCTAATAGAGAAACCCAGCCTGGTTATAGAAGGTTTCTCAGGAAAACAAAATCTGAGCTGAAATCCTATGGATAATTAGAAGTTAACTGGTGAAATGGGGTAGTGGAGAAGACCATACTCCACAGATAATAATGTGCAAATGTCTTATGCTGAGAGCAATTTAAGAAATAAAAAAATGCCATTGTTCCTAAAGTTGATAGAGCAAGGGGGATGGGATCCAAGATGAGGTCTAAAGCACAGGCAGGCAGGCAGAAACCGAATACATAGGCCATGTTAGAAATTTTGGCCTATAGCCTAGTAGCTAATTCCTAGGAACCTCTAGGTATTCTGGGTACATGGCAGGACTTAATGAATAGTTATTCTGTTTTTATGCCATCTATGCTTTCCACTTCAATTTAAGTAGTGAGAAACTCATTCTTATGAACTTCTGGATTGTATGCAGCAGAGCTGATGATCAGACAGCAAAGTCAACCTCTGAGAACATTACTTGATAATATTTTCCATAGTCTTTAGGAAAACCTCTGTCTTGTGAGGGTACCTTCGTTTTGCTCTGCCAGAAGACTCAGTAGTTGTTTTTTGTGTATGCTCAAAAGGAACCATTTTCCTATCCATTCACATTAATGAATTTAGAATATAAATAGACTATAAAAACTTTACGGAGTTTTTGGACAATTTAATCCCTTATCATTTTACACCCAATTTTATATTTGGGAAATTTAATCCAAACACTCTCTAAATATGCAGGAAAAAAACTGAGCTTAGGAGTCCAGCACTGATTTCCTTCTAGAAAGACATGTATTGAAGTTTAATGTGTATTTCAGATTCTGCTCTACTCTAGTAACTGGACAGCTATTTAACATGAAGGCTGGGAAATGAGTGCCACATAAAATGGCTGAATAAAATATAACACATGAAATAACAGCTAGGGGGATCTTTATATATAAAGAAAGAGTAGGACTGACATTTTCACCATATTATTTTCCTTCTATCTCCACTAATTTCCTTTTTCTGAGAAAATCATGTAATTCAAATTGAGCCTCATGTTCTCTTCCACAGCAAATTCTGTCTGGTACAGTAATGTGAAACTTTTTTCCCCAAAGCAGCAAAAGCTAGCTTAGATACATTTTAATTTTCAGTTTGTTTTTTTCAGGATCCTAAATGTATTTTGCATGCAGGAAAGATTGAATTGTGTTAGAGTTGGCTGCTCTCAGTATTTTGTTTAAAAAAAAAAAAAACACTTGAATGTTCCAGGTCCTTCCAAATTTCTAGCTGTTTGCGTATTATCTTTCTTCCTCTTTTCTTTTATGTTAATTCTTATAAACTCATCAAAATAGTAAACAAGAACTTACCTAAAATGATCTTTCCCATATACTCTAAGATGACCAGTTAACAGTTTTTTAAAAACCTACTGCATGTCTTGGTAATTCTAAAGGTTGTGAAGCTGGAGCTATTTAGATGAATTGATGGTTTCCAAATCTGGCTACATTAATACGGGGTGGGGCCTAGATTTTTTCAAGCTCCCTAAGTAAATTTGATACATAGAAAGTCATGGGAACCAACAGATCATGTTCCTTTACAACTCTGAGATTTTATGATGCTAAACTGTCAGCCTATGGCAGAGTTCATTCTGAAATTTAATATGATCCTTTCACTGTGATGCTCCAGTTTTTTTTTTCCTTTCAAGATGGGATTGCAGTTTCTTGGACATTATAATGTTTTAGAACAGGTACCTTGAAGTAGTTTTTTTGAGGTATAAATTTTAAATGAATAACAGAAAAACTGTGCTGAGTTTCATAGTCACTGTATCCTATAAATGCTGTGATGATCATTTTAGTGTACAGTTTCAAGGTTTAAACTCCTTGGATTTAAGGAATTATAGGTTAGCAATAGAGATGGGGATAACCTAAAAATACAGGCAAAGATCATGAAATAATTTACACATTTTGAGGCTACAATATGTTCCTAAAAGTACTCTGATCTCTTAACCCAGCCACTGTAAATTGACCTTTTCCTGAATTTAATTTGTTTCTTTACAATGGCTATTTTATCTCTACTAAAACCTATGATATCAGACATTTTAAGAAGCTTTCAAAGTAAAAATTCCAATTCTGTCCGGAAATCACCTCTAATAATCTCAGGAATGTGATTTCTACTCTAAACCTTGGTATTCCATAGTGCATACTTCTCTTTCGACATGCTTACCCAACTCTCTTGCTTTAATGTGGTACTGGTGTGCATGATTTGCCTTTCTTTTACAGAATCTTTTCTTTAAATGCTAGGATTGCTCCTTTTTTGTTCTGGTTTTTGTTTAATCTCTGTGTTCAATTAAATTAAGGCAGGAGTCAAGATTCCATCTGAATTCTGTGAATAATTTCCTATGAAGCTCTCAGAAATTCATTTAATACATCAAAGCTCTTTTTTGCAAGCAACGAAAATTAAATATGACTAATTTAAGTTGAAAAAGGAAATGAAAAAATGGATACTTTATATCTCCAAGAATGCTGGAGATCCCGAGTTTGAGCCTATTAAGCCAAAATAAGCCTGAAATTGCATCATAGAACGATTCTTATGAAGATATTATTATTCTAACAGATTCTAACATTAACACCGTTAATACTGGACACTGGATTTACTGTTACCTGAAAGCCTCCTGAAAGCACGAGTTTCTTATCTTTCTTACATAACTAGTTTCTGAGTCCCAACTTGAACCGATATTCAAGTTCATGTGCCTGTACTTTAAACCCTTTAAGAAAGTAGGCCAAGGAAGGAAATCAGTATGGAAATGAGTATCAGTGTTTGGGCTTTTTTTTTTTGTTTCCGTAGCATGAAAATGTCTCTGCTTTATAAGGGTGAAGATTCCCTAAACATAGGAAAGGTAATGTGATTCTGGGTGGAAAAAAATTCTATTCTAGATATCTTTTTTAATTGTTCAAATTCTACGTACATTCCATATCCTTCTTTTGAAACACTGTAATAAAATACATCTTTCCCATCCACCATAATGCATCTATACCTTATGCAACAGATAATGTACGTCTGTTCTATCATCTAAGTTGCATTTCACTTAGGACACTTTTGGCTGTGAGTGTCAAAAAATTCAAGTCCATTGGCATAAGGCATAAGAATGTATAAACTTACAAATAATTGGTGGGAGATAAAGCTGTTTGTTAATTTAGCAACTCAGCGCTGCCAGAGAAAGGGAGAGGGTGAGAGAGGGAGGGAGAAGAGTTTCTTCTCCCCTTACATCCTCATCTCTCACCAGGACTATGACTTTTTGCATATGCCTAAACTAATCACTGGCAGAAAAAATGGGATTACAATGATTGGTTCAGACTTAAATTCACCTCTTGTGGCAGGAGAGGGCTCATCTTTCCTGAGCATATTGCTTTTTGGTAAGCTGGTTGTGGTGGGGGGACCGGCAGAGCGAATCAGAGTTCTGAAATGTAGAATTGTATATTTGTGGGCAGTGTCTGCCACTTTTGAAATTTCATTTTTTTTTCACTTTCTCAATATATAAAAGAAAGACAGCTGGCTGAAATTATCTCTAAAGTTTCTTAAATGTTTAAATAAGCTTGTTGAAATAACTACATGAATAATCTCTAAACTTCATTAAAATCTAATGTGAGACATAGACATATAACTCCAATTCAAAGCAGAGCTAGGTATGTACTTTATAGAGACACAAATTATAATGGGATAAAATATTAATGATGGAATACATTAATTGCTTATATATTATAAATGCTTAATAAATATAAATCAAATGTAAAAATTTATAGACAGGATACATTTCCATTAAGGATATGGTACAAAAATTTTATAAGACTTTAAAAATCACTGACTCCAATTAGATTGAAAGGATGTTTTTGTGCTTTCCATTTTAAAATTTATAGAATAACTGATGGCACGAAGATTTTATTGTTGTTTTTCTACAAGTCTTTTTCTTAAAGTTTCTATTCATACACGCTCAAAGAAATCTGGCCCATGTCATAGATTATTTACGATAAAATCACCTTTACTTTGAATGGAGGATACCATATTTTGCATTTAGGTATCAAATGTTTGCCTAACAAATATTGTAAATGGCTTTAGAGTTTACAAATTGGTGTCCCATTTACCATCTCGTGTACTTTTAAAAACCATCTTATATGGTTAATAAGCTAACTTTCTTTTTATTTTTTAGAGTGGGCACAACTGAAGCCCATAGTAAAATAACTCACAGAATTGAGTGATCAGGACCAAGGTTCTCTGACTCCAAGTCCAGTGCTCATTGTGCCACATAGTTATTTTTCTCTTTTTCAGAATGAAACAATGCTCAATTCCAAAGGCTTGTATTTTATTAAAAATTCAGAAGCAGCTGCAGTTGGATGGGATCTTGTCTTTCCTAACACAGTGTTCAAAAAATCAATTATTTATGTTCCACTTTGAAAATAAAGTAACCTAGTAGAGTAACTTTCATACAAGAGAATGTTAAATCAGTTAAAATGGATATTTGATGAAA